>BLKR01008996.1:0-301870 GCA_011170035.1 Teleogryllus occipitalis | reverse complement strand
TAAATTTTGAATTTTTGAAAGGGAGAAAAAACTCCCATGTAATAAAATCTATTTTCAAGGGTAAACAAGCAATAAATTTTAAATTTTGAAAGGGAGAAAAATAAACTCCCATGTAAAAAAATCTATTTTCAAAGATAAATAAGCAATAAATTTTGGCCCTTATTACTTCCTGCCGCGACAACATGGAAACGATAATTTGAATAATTGTATTTCCCACTGAATTCTAGAAGACGTGCACAGAAAATGAAGTTACATTTATGTCCAGAAGCAAAACAAGGGCCATCTCAGCATTTGCTCAATGGATCAGGAAATCTATTGAAAATCTGATCGAGATGGGGAGAAACCTGATCGAGATGGGGAGAAACCTGAACTGGACGAAAACCTGATCGAGATGCGTCAACTGCTTAGGACAGTAGTCCCATACGTGCAGTGCATTTTGTATCGCGGAAAGTGGTGGTCATCTTCCCCCGCTGGATGCCGAGATCTGGCGCCGACCTAGACGTCGATTTGCAGGTTTTTCTCCCCAACCAGTGATCTCCCAATAGCGGGACACCTTCCAGCCGGAGCAAGATCTAAATTACCGACTGGTTACTGAGCTATCACGGCTGATGACGTCCCGCTGGTATACACACCTAGTTAAAAAAGAAAAAGGGATGGGATCTGAGCGAACTACGTTTATCTGTGCTCAATATTTCAAAAGTTGAAAAACTCTTGATGAACATGTTCCACAAATGAATAATTCTATTTTATTCTTTTTCTGACTTTTGCCAGAAAGCATTTGGCTGATCCCGTTTTCCAGAATCCTTAGTTAACTAGGTACGGTAATGTTTAGGATGGTATTGCATGTTCTCCAGAGAACGTACAGAAGATTCTTCACTCCACTAGAAATGTGCTCAAAAAGCACAGAGAAAAATCTGGTGTCGTGTATAATTGTGCGATAAAGTTTTGACAAGGTGTATGAGAAGGAATTTTCAAATTTCCTCTTCGCACGTTTATCTTGTCTGTGTACAGAGAACGAAATTTTAGTGTTAATCATCATGCTAAGCAATAATTTCTCTTTCTGCGGATTCTGCATTCCTGTTTACTGCTATGCATTAATTAAAACAGAAGGAGTGGATTTTCTTTTCTGAGCAGACATGGTTTGTCTCTCTAAACGAGTATTCCCCGGATGTGGTTTCCAGTTAAAGAAACATTACAAGCAATTAATTTCGTTTCTTGAAAACTAGCTTCGAAGACTGCTATTAGGCTGTCAAGTAAGTGTCCCTGTATAATAAGAAATCGGTTATTGCTGCTCGTAGGAACATTTCTGTAATCTCGGAAAAATTTAGAAACGACTCTAATCTAAATGATAAATAATAATCTTGAGTTAAGGATTTGTATAGTGAAATTATGAACGTCTCAACCAAGAGAATTGCGGTAGTTGAACTTATAATGTTTTGAATGACGAAGTGATTTTCTATGTCAAAATAAGTGATTGGTTGTTGCTATTTTTTACTTTAAAGATAATTAGTTTTGGGTACCCTCACATACAAAACGCCTTAAAATATTTATCGAAGATTCATGTCACCAAAATAGACTTTCGTAAGTCGAAAACATAGGAACAAATCAGAAGGAATCTTAAAAACCTTATTATCGCACAGACGTAGAGGAACCCAGAAGCCCATTAGAAATTCAAAATTTCAGCCAAAAAGTATTGGTCACTGATCATTTACATGTCTTGAAGAATTGTGAATAAACCTTGACTCAGCAGACCACACCTCCCGTTGCCACTCCTCCAGGACTTCTGGGAAGCGTCACATATCCGAGATGGACACTGACACAGAGTATTCAGAAATACTAGCGTCCAAGGAAATACGTACATTTTTGATTAATGAAAGTGTTTATCAACGCCATTGGCGGAGAATACTTCTAATTTCTTTGTGTCTTTCTCTTTCTTAGGTAACTGATCACAATAGTGGGTTGCTCTTGTCTTTGATTGTATGAAGGAGGGTCATGAGAAGTGCTGATGATGATGGATGATTGGTAACGGGATAATTGGATAATGGATGATTGATAACGGGATATTCAGGTGGGGTCTATGAATGGAATGAGAAGCCAAGCCCTCTAGAAATACATGGTTAAAACACTCATGCTTTATACGGGACTCGAAACGACAGTCTTCGGCTCCGCTTACTGCTCTGGGTGGGATGAAGTGTCAAGATCCACCGACACCGATGGCGATATGATACATTTCTGTGATAGAATTTCAAAAGCTTCGGACAACATAAACAAATGATACATAATGCATAGGAAATTCCAGACTTGTGTGCAACTGTTCTTTCTTTTGGCTTGTATTAACTGCCTGTTGAATTCGTACCCATAGTGGTCGAAACTACGACAACTTTTGAAGCAATTTAGCTACTTGTTAGAGCTTAAAAATATATGAACCCATTTCACGGGTAACTAACGGTAGAAAACTTCTAGAGAAATTGTAACGTCTGCAGAACTCGACGCCTATGTCCAATTTTATGGAAATCGTAAATGAAATAGAGTGGCTTTATTAATCCGCACATTTAGAAGAGCTAAATCCATCTATATGATCCATCAAATATCTCATTTAGATAAAAAAAATCAATTGCTGATATAGGGATAGGAGACCTCGTTTCTATGGGAAGAGAAATATTTTTTTTATTTGATTCTACTAACTAAACTAATCTCTAAGTAAGTATGAGAAAACGATTACTTATTTGGCAATTTAACGTTAAAAACATCGAACAAGATTGAAAACCACGTAGACTGACATCGTTGCTAACTGTCCCGGACAAGTCCTAGTAAATGAACTCGTAGTAAAATGATTCTGTTTTCCAACGACAGACAACTTCTGAGAAATAAAGTGAAGATTTTGTTTGGAAAGTTTATTTTATTGCTCGCTTTTCCAAGTATATCCTATAACTAATATAACAAACTGAAATGATTCAGAGTAAATTTCCTGATAATAATTGTTTTCTGGTCTCTTTTGTTATTCCCTTTTTTGTTCGGAGATATCCTTGCGAAAACTTTTCCAATAAAAAATGGCAGATTATTACCTACGGACACGTTATCTCTTACAAAAACTAATGTTTTCGCATATCTCACATTATTAACTAATTAAATAGAATTTTCACCTGATAAATAGGTAGCACCTAATTATAACGTATAATTTTCCAAACACTTATTTTTATCATTTATTTGTAAGCTTATTTGTTTTGATCAACTGAGGATGTGGTCTATCACCAATATAAACGCGGTATTGTTAGTAAGTTTACAATTCATTTCAATAGTGGTAGTTGTGCCTAAAGAGAATAATATTAAGTCGATGGTATGATTCTCATATTGTAATACTTCTGTTATGCTGGTTTTGTTGTACCATATTCATTTTGGGCTGATGAAGACTGGTCCATCCAAATAGTTTTGATTAACAAACTTCACACATATCTTCTGTATTAGATCCTATGGAATACGAATTGTGTACCGGCTAGCGTGTGATCCAGCTTTAATTCATCAGGATTTATTCGCGAGACACTTGTATTTTTTTTCATGAAAGAAAAAAACTGGCCTACGTCAACAATGAATTTTTGTGCCTTGAATTCCTTCACCGCCCATTTCTGTGGAACATCCAGTCTTGAAGATCTTTCTGGTTTCGGTTCTGGTGAGCTAATGATGTGTCACATCGACATCCCAAACCTGCCTAATGCAGAGGACGGATTCATCTGAATGGAATGCCGTCCTACACGTCACACTCACTCGTAGCAGAGTGAAAATCGAACTGATCAAGCTACTGGAAATTGGGATATCTGAATCGACAAATTACAGACTCAGCACATTTGCTTCAGAACATCAGAAATGGGACCTGCGAGAAGTAAAATACGTGCCTGGATCTGGCATGAGTATGTCGCCTTGTGAGCAGAACTGTCTCAAGACTTGCGTACATCGAGCTATTGTCCCATAAAATATGTGGAAGTTACTCAGAAAGTTTGTGTAACGCTAATTAAATAATGAAAACTTCGTGTGGAATTTTTGCAGATGTTTGTGATAAACACGTTGATTACGTAGTGTGGAGAAAGATAGGGTGGAAAATGGTGATTTTTCGGCAGCAAATTGTAGGTCTTTATAGGTCTCTGATACAAAAAAATGGATAATTCTTCTTCTCACACGTAGTACATTACATCTTTTATCACTTTGTGCAATCAGAATTCACGATGTGTGAGTCCTTGATACGTAAAAAATTGTTTACGGCAAAACGCCTCTTCATCTGCCTGTCTGTCCGCGAAAAATTCTACCGGCTAAACTGTAGGCAGGACATTCACCAAAAATTGATGTTCCCCGATTGATCTCACTGATGCCAGGCCCTTTGAATTTGAAACATATTTTGTTTTTTATGGGGACTTTACATGAAGCACCAACGAAAACATGTTCAATTTTTTTTCAAATATAGTTCCAATTTTTTTCTGTAAACTTTTTTATCAAATAGGGCAAAGTATATTTGTAAAAATGGCATTGGTCCAATTTTCAGTGAATTCTTTAAATTTTCGAAAATTGTAAAACTTTGGCGTCTTCCTGCAACTACAATATAGAAGATAAAAATGGTTTTTTAAATGAAGACTATTCTTCAAAATTAGATTTTAAAATAATATCATGAACGTAACATTTACATGAACGTGACATTTTTGCGTAATTTTGTTAAATAAAGGCAGTTTTAAAAATAAGATTTTCTTAAAAACTCGTCCAATTTATTTCTTTTAACTTTGTAAATGGATAGAGCTAAATGCACTGAATAACACGACATAAATAATTAAATTGATTATTTGACACACATTAATTTGATGTGTTGGAAGTGTTGTTGTAGCACAATTAGTTTATATTTTTGATAATAAAGAACCGTTGTGCCGACCTGGATGGCCGAGGTGGGTAAGAGCGAGTACCGATTCAGCGCTTCGGTCCGAAGGGTCGCGGGTTCGAGTCCCGCCTTGGGCATGGCTGTTTGTCCATTGACTTTGTATGTATGTATTATCGCGGAGGGCCTCGCGTTCTGCTGACCCAGATCAGAGGAGCCCGCAAGTGTGTTGGTGTCTAGTGTATGGTCGAATATGCGTCCCTTCGGGACGTAAAGGGCAACCGGCTGTCGGCTGGATAAAAGCCCTAGGAAGAAGAAGAACCATTGTATAGTTTATACGCAATGTTAAACATTCGTGAAGACAGTGACCTGCTATGTTTTACGACAGTCATTTATTAGTTGTTCTTGAGCAGTGTGCATATTAGGTTTTGGAAAATCATTTTGTGTAGTTTTGTTCAGTAGAATGTTTGCTGCATCAGTCAACAAGTTAAATAGTCAGCATATCCTAAGGTGATGCGTTAAGTAGTGTTCTGCACATCGCGAGAAATAAAACTTAATGTTCTTGATAAGTGAAATTACAAAACGTTAATTTTTAAATTATATGAATTTGTGCCAGAGAACTGTCTTGTATTTGAACCGTCCGAAGCCCTTGCCTGTCGGTGCAACGCTCTTTACAGACGTGTCAAGCAGCTGTGCTCTGCGGGAAGCCTAGTCTAAACAAGTTATATGTATTGTCACAGAAGCTTTTTTTAATTAGAGAAAAGCTGGCACAGAATGTTACACAATTAATCCAGTGGTGCTAATATAACACATACTTCCTCGCATTATTTCTAACTTTGCAATTTACGAAAATTCAGAAAGTTCAACGAAAATTAGACTTGCGTCATTCTTTAGACAACCTTTGCTCAATACGAAGAAAAAATAGAGAAAAAATTTGGAGCTATTTTTGAAAAAAAATATAAATTTCATTAATTTCAAGCATAAATTACTCGAGAACGACTAGTTTTCCTCAAACAAAATGTTCACAACCTTATTTAAAGTTCTATTTTTTAAGAACAGATTTTATTGAAGAAAAAAGTTCTAATATCAATGTTGCAATTTTCGGAAATACAAAGAGTTCGCAGCAAAAAAGGACAAACGCCAGTTTTTTACCGTCCTTTGTTACACTCGAGGGAAAAATTAAAGGAAAAAATGGAACCGTTTTTGAGAAAATATTTTTTTTAACTATGTCTTGCGAAACAAGACAGTGACAAACAACAGACAGTGTCAGAAAACAGACAGACAGTCGGACGGACGTTTTGTCGTTAATCGTTTTTGGTATCCAGAACCAGCAAAACGTGGATTATGACTTCACAAAGTGTTAGAGTAAGTAATGTACTACATATATAGGAACAAGATTTATCCACTGTTTCGTTCTCAGTGCCTGACAATAAGAGTTTTTGTCGAAACATCTTGAGGCGAGGCAGTAAAATATTAACTTTTTTAAAGATACTGCGAATTTAAGAGAAAACCGTGCAAGGGTTTTTCATCTAGTTATGATCTTGTTGGTGGTGAGTTTATGAATGACACAAATCACATCTGCTTATCTACCTTATAAATTTGAACATGGCTTTATGTTAGTAATAATGTTATTGCCTTTTCACTTTCTCAAATACTCATGTACTTCTGAAGTTATGAAATGAAAGTTATATAGATTATGAAACACTGCAGGAAAAAGTATCGATAATTTGACGGAAAACAGGTTTTGTGGGTTCCTGATATAGGGAAAGTTACTTTCGTATCTGATATACGTATTATATTATCTTATCGTATGTCTAGTATAATCACAGTAAGCCCACGTTAGCACGAACTCGCTTAACTCGAATTTCGCTGTAACACGAACAAAATTGCGGTCCCAGCAAGGGATTACGGCAATAAGGACATTTATAATACTCGAATAACACGAATTTTAATAACACGAACTCCGATTATTTCGGTCCCTTGGAATTCGAGTTAATGAGGGTTTATTGTAATATAATCGAAAACTGTGTTTCGGGGGTACAGACATTTTTTTTTCTTAAAATGTCTGTCCGTCTGTCAATAAAACTATGGCGTAAACCAGGGGTGTCCAACTTTCAAGGCTTCAAGGGCCACAACTAAAATTTTAATATGGTTGCGGGCCATATTTTCATTACTCGGGCGATCCACACCTAGTATTTTTTTATTTCGGCGCTTTGTCCAGATACTCTGAAATGGAAGGGGGGATGGAATCATGCGCGATATCAGAGCGTACCACGCATAACGCTATGAAACACAACAGGATGATTTTGAATTTCTGAATTTACAAGAAAAAAACCTTAAATCTAAGCTTAACCTATTTTTACATTAAGGGGGATTGACCCCGGCAGGGCGCGTGCGCTAGGCACACAACGTTCTCGTCCAACATGGATGAAAGGGACTTTCACTTTCGACAAATAACCTTTCGCGGGCCAAAAATAAATGGCACCGCAGGGCGCTAGTTGGACAACCCTGGCCTAAACAGTACACAGAATTTTCACGAAAATTGACATTCCTCAAACGACCTGGCCGATGTCGCGACCTCTCGAATTTCAAACTATATTTTAATTTTTGGGTGTCCTTTAGAGGCAACCCCTACGACATTTTGGAAAGTTTCTTAAAAAAAATTGTTACTAGTACTTTCTTTAATTATTTTCAAAAATTAAAAATAATGCGAGAAAGTATGTGCTGTTGTACCACCATTATATACATTTTGCAAATCTTCATGTTAATAATAACAGATCTACGCGCTATTGCAATTTCGAATGTAGGAAAGTGGGCTTGCAGTTTTCCCATCGCTAGAAAAAATATACTACACCAACATATTAAATTTCTGATCATTGCATTTTGACGAGGCATGTTAAATGAGGTTTAATAAAGAGAATTACTTAGTATTATTTTATAAAAAAATAGGCCCGTATCTGGCTCGGTTGCAAGCTTGTATAGCGACACCTTTTTATCCTTCCAATGAGTCCCAATATATACGACGATTATTATAAATAGTGAATTATTTTTTTAATAGTGTTTTAATTTTTTGAGCAGCGATTCCATAACGACTACCTACTATTCCCTTCCTTTTTCGTTTTCCAGGTTTGCAGTCAGGAAAATTAATAATGTTCATTAACCTTTACAAAATTCCACAATATTATTTTATTTTTCGCGGCTTCAATTTATATTATCTTGTTAGGGATTCTATTTTAGTGAATGCATTTTATAGGTCCACTGCAACTACCTTCAAATTGTACGAATGTATGAAATATGTTGACACAATTAACTGACGTACGCATGAAAATGCATATGAACTTAGTACTAAGATGAAGCATGAAGTTACTTCAGATTCACATATTTCCATTTCGCATCATGCTACCCGTTTAGTTTCAATTGTTAGTCTATTGACAGTGGTTTCTAACACTTTATATACTCTCCTAAATCAACAAATTTGTTTGACCTACTTCCTTTCGTGATACACTAGAGCTTGATGTTATTTTTGTGGACCGTTGCGAATGACACGAAGTAAGATTCTGCCCGCGCTGCCGTTCAAGGAGTTTTTCGAGACGAGGCCAGCCGTAAATTTTAGACGTGCGACTTTTATTGCGTTCTATACCTCAGAACCCTCCAAGCGTTCTGAAAGAAACCGGGACGCGTTTCGACGACAGTGGTTAAGCCGGCCGGAAAAACCGGCATTGCTCACCTCCATGCTTCCATTTCTTTTCATCACATAAACTCGTTTTGTTTCTTCAGTACTTTGCATCATTATTAATGTTTATGCCACGGTTGTCAGCCTCGTTTGGATCAGTTGTTCCGCTTTGGTTGGCAGAAGAAGTAAACTTTGCGTTACATAAGACGGCAAACTAATACACAAATCAATCTTCACAACAAATCAATTTAAATGAACAAATGTTTCATGATCTTGGAGGTATCTGGACCAGTAAATTGTATGATGTAATACGCCATGGTAACTAGTAAAATACTGTATATATTGTCGTGTATTGCAATTTTTTTTTCAATAAAAATTATCGTATTTCAAAAGTTCCAAACGTTAAATTACGGAAAAGGTGTTTTCAATAATGAAAAAATATGAAAATACCTTGGAAATTATGAACAACAAATATTATTTTTTCTTTGACTATATTCAAATGAGTGGATTATTTGAGGTGTGTGCAATCACAGAATTTACGACGAAATAAAGTTTGTAACATCGTTAAGAAAATGCTGCAACGCACACTTCTCAATTCATTTGAAAGAGGTTTTGTGACTAAAAATACAAAATAAAGGCCCACTACTAGTATGTCTTGAGTCAGCAAATGGAAAATATGGATTCAGAAATGCATATCATGCAAATAATTTCCTATTTTTTTTAAATAAACTTGTTGAGTCCGCATCCACAAGATACAGCAATCTCGGGAAAACAAAGCGTCAGCAGATTTTGAGATCAGATAAGTAGTTATTTAATACGGTTGATCTTGCGAAGTACGGTCAGGGTTATAATCGCTCATGCAGTTTGAAATCATGTACTTAAGGGAGGCAGACGTGGGCAAAACACTAATAATGAACTTAATAAATATGCAAAAGGCATATTTTGTGCTACCGTGGGTCATTTTCGTTTCCAGAGGAATCATTGCTGTCAACTTTAGCTACAAAAGGAAAGCGAAATCGCTCAGAAAGATCATGAAATACTTCCTCTAGCAGCAACACACCGGAAATCGGTAACCTCTTGATGAACAGATTATACTCGCAGGAAAGGATATTCGACTCTATATAGCTTTCAATCCAAGGTAAATGGAACTATACTCTGCACACGAGCCTAGAACCATATCCGTCCAATCAGTTGTGAGCATTATTCCCAAGATTTTCTTCATCTTTCCCCAGAACCCAGTGTCAATGCGAGATCTACTAGATCTCACATTTTTCTTAGATTTTGCTAAATTCTTTCCTAGAGTCAGGGTACAGAATCTAAGCGAAACTGAATATTCGAGGGGAATGTGTTGTGCGTTTTGAAAATGTAGTTGACCCCCAAAACAGTAATCTAAGAAGAGTGATCTCTACAAAAACAGATAACTTCTACAATTTAAAAAGCAATTAAGGTCTTAATAGAAAGAAGCAAGTAGCAATAACAAGAATTAGAACTGAGCGCTGTAAACTAAGTAATATACACGTAATAGAAGGGTTCCCTAACTCTATGTGTGACTACTGAAACATTCCTGAATCATCCGTGTCATTAATGAACGTCTCCTATGCATTGGGTACAGAAAAAACACTAATAGAGAATGAGCTCGAAATCAGTTCTTGTATCCTTAGACTACTAGAAGCAGTTATTAATTTATGTAAACATGAAAGTAAGTAAGTACTCAATTACTTTAACCAACGAAAATATCTAAATACTTTTCAAAAATTCCTTTAGTTTCTAGAACATATGATAATCAGATTTACTATATTTTATAATTATCTCCTGAATATAAAATAATTTGTTAATGTAGTAATTTACGTATTTCGTATTTGACAAAAGAATGAAAGAAATGTATTTTATATTTGTATGAATCACTTCAAATTAATCGCAAATTATCGAAGTTTTCGAACTCCGTGTGCTACTAGTGCTAGTAGACTACTAGTGCTAAAACAACACATACTCTCTCACATTACTTTTTACTTACGCAAGTTTTGAACATTCGGAGACCATAACGAAAATTAGTCCTCCGCAATTTTTACACGTCCTTCGCTCTACTCGTGGAAAAAAATTAAAGAAAACATTTGGAGTCCTTTTTGAGATATTTATTGCATAAACTTCTAACAGCAATTGCGCCAAAACTAATTGTTTGTGATCTTACTTAAAGATCTGGTACATTACAACAGATTTCATGTAAGACAATAACCTTTATCTTCGATATTGTTCTTTTGAGAAGTTGATTATTTTAAAAAAATTAAAAAATACAAGGGATTTATCTAAAATGCGACTTGCACTAATTTTTTATCGTCCTTTGATAGTCGTTTTATCGTCATTTGATTTGAAGAGCAAATTTAAAGAAAAAAATTGGAACTGTTTGTGAGAAAATAATTGTTTAAAAATAGCCTACATTTCAAGCAAAATTACATAAAACTACTCATATTTTAGAAAAATTTTACTCGACCTTATTTCATGATCTATCTTTGAACAACAGATTTCATTAAGAAAAACCGTTATCTTCAATATTGTAGTTGTAGGAAGACGCCAACAAAAATGTTGACTTTTGCGATTTTCAAAAAAAAATGAAGTATTTCAATGAAAATAAGACCTACACCATTCTTTTACGCGTTCTTTACGATCTCCAAAGATAAAGTTTAATCCAAAAATTTGGAGACATTTTTGAGAAAATTTTGAAAATGTTGAGACTTTATCTAAAGAACCACCAAAATTCAAAATATAATTTTAAACTACAAGGGTCTCGCTTAAATCGATCGAAGAATATCATTTTTTATGAAAATCGCCCAAACTGATTAAGAAGTAACTTTGACCACAGACAGGCGGACGGAAATACAGACAGACGTTTTCCGACAATCGATTTTTCAATGTCAAGGACCCCAGAACAGATTCTGACTACACATCGTGTTAGAGAACGTATTTTACTACTTATTACGCACAAGACTACTACTTTACTACTTCACTACGAACAAGACTTATCCACTTTTTCGTTGCCAGGGCCTAGGAGTAAAAGTTTTCTGTTTGTTTGTTTTCCGCGCACGATTATAATACTCTCCCTTCTTTCGAAGTAAGGCGAGAATATGAAAAGGAAGAATTATATTATACTAACGATGTAAGCCTTAATTCCCGTACACTTACAGCGATGAGTACGGTAACTTAATTATGTACAGTTTTGTGTAATTTTTTAAAATAAAAATGTTTTAAATACAACTAGCACGTGTGCCATATGACTTAGGACACTGCTCACCATCCGTGCGAAAAGTGCCAAAAAAATGTGATTCGTATTAGATAAAATCAGGTTAATGTGCTTTTGGAAAATTGCCCGACTTCATTCAAAATTATCCGAAAACTATTATTCTTTTTCTTCACTTCACGGATTAGGGAGATTCCCTGTTCCGGCTTCATAACACAATCTCCGTAGTAGACGGCCAATGTCCCTTTTTCCCTGTGGTCTGTACAGAAAGGCATGTCGGGGGATCCTTTCGTGAGACATTTTTCCTAAGTGCTGTACCCACCGTGATCTGCATTCATTCATTTTTTCATGGATAGAAAATATGTTAAGTTCCTGTCTTATATCTTTGTTTTTTATTTTATCCATTAGGGTGCAGCGTTTTACTCTCCGGAGGAACTTTCTTTCCGAGGCTTGTATTTTCATTTTATCTTGTTTTCTAATTGTCAAATGATTCACACCCGTAAAGCAGTTGTAGTACCGCCATGGCTTTATAAAATATTAAGTGTCTCTTTTCTAGTCTTATTGCAAAGGTATTTGTTTATTGTTCCGCAGGTATGTTGGAAACGTAATTTTGTTTTCATATCATCACTGTAATCGTATGTTATATCACAGCCCAAATAATTGAAATGTTTTAGTTTCTCTATTACTCTGTCTTCTATAATTATTTTAGTTCTGATAGGATATTTGCCCTTGAATGATATCACTTGAGTTTTAGAGACAGATATTGAGAGACAATATGGTTTTCATATTCTATTTAGCTGGTACAAGGACTTTTGCAGACTTATTTCGTTCTCTTCTATAATTATATGATCATCAGCATACAGAAGCGATTGTAGAGGTGTATTTGGATTTATCCAAGAACTTGGTTTATTTAAATTTATCCATTCTCTTAGAATATTGTCAATAGAAATACTAAAGATATACTATTATTTATAATGCTTATGTACATGAAATAATTATACGAGTACTGGTAATTGCTATTACAGACGAATTGTTTGAATTACGGAAAACATCTATAGCGTTAATAATGAAGGCACAGGAAAAGTTCGAAAAAGATCAATTTTTACAATGTTTGAATATTCAAAGATTTTAATGAAAAGCGGGTTTTTATCAAGTTTATTTCCAGAAGTTTCTATGCTTACATTAAAGAGATGAAGAAAATCCATTCTCAGCAAAAAAGAAAAATGTATATGAGCGTTATGTAAAAATTTAAAAGGTTCCTTTCAAATTCTCATGGACTAAAGTAAAAGCAGATCCACCAAAGATTATCAATTTTGAAAAAACTTCTGCGTAAGTTTAGACTTTAGTGTTATTTGCACGGTTAAAGTGTTGCACTACATCATTTTTTGTACTTTCTCGCCTTACTTCGTAGGAAGAAAAGTATTGAAATCGGGCGCCGGAAAACGGCAAATTTTGGACCCCAAAAAATTTATTGCAGGGTCCTGGTAACTAACAAACTTGATAAATCTTCTTCCTATTATAGTAAATTACCACCTCTAAAACGTGGTTTAGTCACAATTGTTGGTCATTATTAATGAAAAATCGAGTGAGGTCTAAACGTCTGTGCCCCTGTCTTTTCGTCCGTCAGTCCGTTTGTGTTCAACGCTAGCGTATACACCGTTCAGCCAGTTTTCTCCAACATTGATTTTCCACGGATAAAACAAGGGACGCTTAAAAGAATTGGTGTATGTTTCATTTTCGTTGAAGACGAATTTTAGAAAGTTCCAAAAGCTAAAAATAATGTTAAAAAAATGTGCTCGTCTAGTACCACCCGCAGATTATATTCATTAAGGTAATTGAATAATCATTTTAATTAGGGTTTCTTTAGTAAAGTTAGGACTGTACAATGCAAAATATACAGGGCATATCGAATTCTCTAACCGCTTCCTTTCGAAGTCGGTGGACAAGAAGTGACAGAACTCCAAATTGATCATTATAGAGTTAGGTGAAGAAATAGGTTCTGAGTTTAATTGAAAAAAAAATTACTTAGGAATATGCCAATGATCTACTTCGAACTAAAGCATACACGGGCGACACATTCACATGGGCGACCATTATATTTTATTACCTATTACTGCTTAAAGGTGCTTTTATTTTTAGAAATTGACGTCTTTTTGAACCAGGTATATCAGTTCTCATTGTAACTAAGAGAAATATTATGGCAAAGAGAGACACATAATAAGGTATAATTCACTTATACTACATGTCAATTAAGGATTCTGAGTACGCATCGTGAAGCTAATTTGTTTCGCAGGCACTCGCTTTGTACTTCTATGTTTTCGCCGGCGTTTCTTTGCAATAAAAATGATGAACGATGCAGTAATATCATTTCGCGTAACAAGATGATTGCTAGACAGGTTCAGTTACAACTCGTTTTGCGACTGCAATATTATATGCTTAGCGAAAAGACGAAACAAACTGCATAAGGTAAAGTACATGAATAACTTCAACACATTCAAGAAAATATCCAGGTGATGTTGAAGTAAAATGTCGCTCGTGCGCTAGATACTAGTCAATGAGCATTATCGCAACTAACGTGTTTCCGGTTGTAGTAGTACTCTACGAGCTATGTAACTGTGAATGATGTTATTAAAGCATTCATGTAATTTATTGGGCCTGTGTTTCCAAACAACTTAATACCGTATGCTGGCTTCGTGTGTTGAAAGCAGGAACCGCCTCCGTATTACCGTGAGGCGATCTGGAAGTCAATTGCCGGGGGGATGCAATGAAATTCCGATGACAGCCGCCGAGTGCCCACAATACGCGCGGGAATGAAGGGCCGGCTGTGGCTTCTGGGGAGGAATGAATGGGACACTGAGCGGGGGTGCGGGGTGGGGAGAGGTTTACCGACCGTAAACAAGTGGTGGGGGACAGCAGCGGACGACAGCAGGTGGCCAGGCGGGCTGGCGGCCGTGGCCGCGGTCGGGGGGCTGACGTGCCACCGCCGGCAGTGGGCAGGTATTCCACGCTATCTGGACAAACTCCTACGCGTATAAAGACAGGAACGAATAGTGAAATATTTTGGTGCAACGTTTTCATAAAGATCACACTTCGAAAGTACAGCAAACCAAGTGTGTTATGCAAATTTTATTTTCATCTGTACAGATTTAATTGGCATACTTGTTCATTGTCTCTTTCCTCCATAAAATTCCGCCTGAAAGGAATTTGAATTCTGATGTCTAAATATGTGAAACAGCGAAGCACTGGCGCTAATATAAAAGATGACATGTATTTATTTTATTTCAGTAACAGAGGATCTCGAATCTAATTATTCAGTGCATTCGACGATTGAAACTAAATTCTATAAAACCATTCCAAATGTTATTCCCCCAGCTGGATTTTGGCTGAGCGGGTTTGGGGCCGCGTCCGGCAGGTGAAGTGCGCGAGGGTGGAGGCAACGCTAGCCACGGGAAGTCGAGGGGTGAGGAAGGGCGGGGGCGTGGCGAAGGGAGGGGAGGTCGAGAGCATGACGCGCGTCGCTGCGGCTGGGGTCACCCCTCGCAGCGAGTGGACTGACCCGGCGTGTCCGCTCCGCTTGTGCTGCTGGGCGCCGGTGGGCCAAGCCGCGTCGCCGCTCTTGGATTCCGTTGGACGCGTGGAGCGCTGTTCACTGCCGAGGACGCGTCAACCTGGCTTACGTGATTCAGGGCATCAATGGATGTCACTGCAGTGCCTCTGACCGGCAGGTCATAGAGTTCGAATCCCGACTTTGCGAGGATTTTCTACACTAGTTGGATAACTAGGTCGGTTTCAGACGCTGTCGGAAAGAGAATTCTAGCGGCCGGCTGCTCTGCTGAGTAGTTTTCCGTGGTTTCTCCGATCTACACCAGGCAAATGCCGGAGCAATACCCTAACAAAAGGGCCATGGACCGCACGCTAACTTTCCTTGCACTTCCTTGTTCTATTCTCACCTCTTACTTACACTTACATGCACTACACTACCACATCTGTCGAGGGTTTAGAACTTGTTTCGCATGAGGCGGTGCTCCGGTGGTGGAAGATATCTGGTTGGGGAAAACCCCGCTCGCCGACATGTAGGTCAGCACCGGATCTCATCATCCAGCTGAGGAAGATCACAGTCACTTTCCGAGATAAAATATGTAGTACATATTAATGAACTTAGCAATAATGTGCTCGGAAAGATCAATCAATGTGTGCTCGCCCTGAGAAAATTGTCAGAGAGGATCCGTGTTTGACAGAAGACAAATTTTGGGGCGCGCACAACTGACTGATTTTTACAAACGGTAGTGGGCATACTACACTAGACTTCGCTAGACATTCGTTTTCATGCTTATTCATAGGCGTCTTGTAATGGAATCGAACAGATTAAAACTGGTCGCTGAGACTGTGTTTAATAAGGAATATGTTTTATGAAGCACGAGAGACGTTTTTGTTCAAGAAAATTCACTTTCGTTTTGCAGTAGTGTATTTAGGTTTCTGTTTCGCAGAAACTATCAGCAAACTATTTCATCTGCATATCTTCAGCAATTTTTTTCTGGTGATTTTATCCAGCCGAATGTCGGTTAACCTTTACATCCGGTTGGGACACATATTCGACCATACATTAGATACCAACACAATTGCGGACTCCTTTGATATGAGGTGAGCAGGAGGTGAGGCCCTCCGCGACAACACATACATGAGAAATAAGGGACAAAAAACCATGTCCAAGGTGGAACTCGAACCCGCGACCCTTTGAACTGAAGCGTCGAGTCTGTGCACGCTCTCAACCACTTCAGTCATCCAGGTCGGCATCTTCAACAATTACCTGCCAAAATAACGGAGAATTGAACCGGAGTCTTTCAAAGATGTTTGCTTATAAGATCTAACCCACTAAAGAAAGAAAATTACTGAATGGCTCATATTAGCCAATTAATTCAAGTTCATTTGATTCTGTTCTGTCACATTGGAAGGTCAGTCATGTTCACCAGAAAGCGTCGCACAGTGATTGATTTCCAGAATCTAGCGGTATTTAAATCAGAAATGCGTATGCTCAAAGCGAATGAAAGTCCACGTAAACGGGTTCCTTATAGTCTTTCCTGAACTGTAATAATCGCCATAAGTGCAACATTCATTTCGAAGAAGAATGGTGGGTGTGTTCGTTGAGCGCTTCTGAGCCGCGAGCGCAGCCGTGCCTCAGTCCTGCTTTGACGCGCTCGGTGTTACTGCGTACTGACGTCGCGTTCTTAAGGAAACTTCGAATGTAGAATATGAGCGAAAATCTGGAAGGTATGTTCTTTAAAACGCACTAATTTTTAATATAAAATTTTACATTTTTGGTTGTATTTTTTATGCAAAAGTATCACCATGTTTTTGAGACTGGTATCTTAAGTGATCAGAAATTTAAACGTTATTTTGAGATGCCAGCAATTGCCAAGAATGTTCTTTGCATGAATATATTCCCTAAACCTTGTGCAACAAAATGGTGAAAAACAATTCTGCTCGAATTTGCTCCATTACGAAAAAATCTTTTTTTTTTTTCAGATGCTTATACAGTCACTCCACGAGAGCTATTCGAGCTCTTGCGTCAGGGTGAACTCTCTCGTGCAACAGATTTACGGAATAGAGAAATGCTCATGGAGTATGTTTCCCATAAAGGTAATTTTCCATAAAGTAATCCCTTATTCGCCACTTCTCCGTTGTGTTACAAGCACTGAGGAGCGGGTATGACGTTAATTCAGAAGCTTTCAGAAAATAAGCAACTGAAACAGCAGAATAGTTCATCAGCTTATACGGATGGTATTTCATGCCTGTAACAGTGCACAAAATATTATTTCATGGCGCTGATGTCATTTACGAAATGATTGTCCCAATTGGACAACTGTCCGAAGACACGCAGGAAGCCCGACACAGAGTTCAAGTCATATCGAGAAAGAAGTACTCGAAAATCATCAAGAATACGTGACAATGAAGATCTGCTTCATTTCCTATTGATTTCTTCCGGCCCAGTTATAACAAGTATCCGGCCACTACCAACTAAGAAAATTGAACAGCGACCGACGGAAGTTCTGGGGTTATCACGTGTTCCTGGAGCTGGTGTTCCACGCGAAGGCGGAATAGCAGATTCAGAGAGCGAATAATGCCAACTATTGTAAGTTCTTAATTTTTTATAATTTTTTTTAATTGCTCAATTAAGTATGAGTACGAATCACTATATTACATTCTGAGTTAGTGTCTCATGAACCTTTAGTAGGCAATTGCCAGCACAATGTTTTAAGTAGTTCCCACATTGATAATCTGGTAAACCTTATCAAGCCTCTAGGAAAATGAATTTATTATTATACTATTTCACTACAATATAATATAATAGAAAACAGCACAACATAATTCTGACCAATAATTCTGAAAACAACAACATAATGCTGACCATTTTCAACGCCGTAGGCTATACCGTTCTCTAGAAAATATTTTAATACTGCTTAATGAAGGAAATCAACCACTGTGCGTCGGCTGCAGTGCAACCGTGCTTACGCCCTAGTAAGTCCTTAATATATCAGGTCGTAACATTGTTTTTAGAACCTTCCTAAGGACTCTCAATCATAACGTGAACTATTTAATTAGATAAAAATACGAGATATTGCTTAATTAATATATTTAAGAAATATAAACATTTCTGATTATAACATTCACAATTATATATCTTTACTAAAACATCATGTTAGTTCTGGCATTTCGATGTACTTCATTTTATTATTTCGTTAAATATATGCTGTTTAGATGCATCGTGTCCGTAATAAATTATACAAATGAAAAGCAATTTCATCAAAATTCATTGATCATGCTTTTGGTGAGTGAAAAATTACAAAATACATTCTATATAAAGTTCTGCTGACTCGTCGTGACATCAATAAGAAACATGTACATAAGGACTGGTGACGATTCAACATGAAAAGCTGTTTCGCTGTATTCGCAGTAGGGCCTCATCGAAGCACGTTTCGTAATGGGGTCGAGACATGAAAAGCTTAACTATTAAGCAACATAAATACAGGTAGCTTCTACCTGTATTTATCTATCAATCCATGTGACTTAATACTCAGAACCGACATTACTAGATATCGTTTGAAGAGTACTTGTGTGATAATGTTTCCCACTTTCCAAAATTTACCTTACTTTACTACGGAAAACGCATTATTTTGCTCATTAACGTTTATATTTATTTAAAAGTTTACGATGTTTATCAATAAATTGCACCGAAGAGGCATTTAATTTATTTTACTACTAAATGTCAATTGCATATGCATATCACCATTTTTTCTGTGCATTGAATCACTAGAAAGTTGATAGAAGAAACTTACTTCATTCACACTTTTGTGTTTAAAATTTATTTCGTCATTAATGAAATCCTTAAGAAGTGAGATTTGTGTTAACGTAAATCAAATGAGAGGCACAATGAGTCGCAATTGTACTAGCACACTTGTTCTTTCAGAACGTTTTTTGTTTTTATTATTTTCAAATGAATGTAGATAAAAATTTAGATTTAAAAGACTACTACGTAACTAACAGAAATCACGATGTTGAAAGACCACCGTCCGTCAACCGGAGAAAGTGAATGACTGATTTAGTTTTCTTCGTTGTTCAAACGTAAGTTTGAAAGCAATAACACGTTGTATTGCTGCAATAGAAAAATATGTTTGATAGCTTTTAAGTATGTCACGAAGATCCCCAACTAACCATTTCCTAACATTTCAACAGAATGGAAAAAAAGTATTAAACGCTTTTTCAAGGAATACACAATGTGTTTATTCAAAGAGTGGATTTACCCCATAATATTTTCACTTTCGAGCGTGATTCTCGACATCTCAACATTTCAAAAAAAGAGTCTGGGGTTGCGACTTTTACGTCTTCACTTTTGCGCACTTAACTAATGAGACAAGAAACACTGTAAAAGCAACTAGGGTTTGGGTTCAGCCTTTCAATTCATAGGATTCTAGTACGTGTCTATGATTCTAAATTTCGTCAAAGAGAAGTAATAGCAAAGTATCAGGGATTACATTGCAAGAGTGTTAAGATTATGCAAAATCACATGATTTAACAAAACATTATTTACTTAGACTGACGCCTCTGGTGTATGTTTTCAAGTTGAATTTATTATTTGTTCTATGCCAGTGCATTACGAGAAAATTTAAATGTAATACTGTAGCCGGGCACACCCATCCTCGGTGTGCAAAGTTAAATGAAGAAGAATAAAAAAATCCGTTTAAAAAATGGTTTAATTACAAAATTCGTTTTATCACCAATTTTTTGAATCAGGTAGTAACTACTCAAGTTATGATGGAAAGGTAATACATTTATTCAAGGCGTCTCACTTCTGAAGGTGCCTTGAAATCATCAAAAAACACTTTATACCCAGATACACTCATAAGCGGCTATTCTAGAACGATCCGGTTAAAACTAGTATCAATTGACATGTTCAAGGCCGGTCACCATGGCACCTACCATGGTTGATACCGAAGAGGCCCATGGGCCCGTGGTTCGATGTGTGTTTTATCAATTCCGAGCTAGCGTATCCCGTGAGCCCTTACGTGCCTGCTGGCAATTAGCAGGTGGAGGAACCATGATCACGCCTGGGGAGCGCTCGGCCTACCTCGTCTCTGCCCTCGTGGAACGCCACCTCATGTCGCCAGCCCTACAATGTTATAGGCGGGAATTGTGGAACTATAGAGAGGTTGTGTCCAGGCTTAACGTGCACATGCCTTCATCGCATCCCCCTACGCCACCCGAACAGGTCAGGGATAAAGAGATGTCATGGGAAGGGTGATTCATGGGGGGTGGGACGGCCCAACATGCCACGGCACACACGTGAAGAGGTATACCCCTTGCATCATGTGCGTCCAATGCATCAAAATTAAGCATAAAAAAGCATCTTTTGCGGATTTTTAGATATTTCAAAAGCATTTGATGTCATTAATCATGTCTTCTTTCAGAATTACCTTGGTTTGGAATTCATGGCGTTGTTCTTGATTGGATATCTTTGTACCATAAACAACCAACTCAGAGAGTAGAAATCTTTACTGGAATGAAGCGTTCGATTTCAACCCTTTCCTCTTCCTTTTATATAAAAACGATAGGGTGATGATTCGAAATGAAAGAGCAGCTCTCATAGCTAACGGTAGTAATATTATTTGCAAAAAAAGTAACAATATCGGTATATTTAATACTGACTTCCAAATGACAAATTCACGAAACTAAGGAAAAACTGTTTTAATGCACTTTATCATTTCAAGTAAACAATTGCATGCTCCACTGAAAATGAACAATGTGCAGTTGGCTGACGTTCAGGTCAGATTATTTAGATTGATTAGTTTGTGTGTTTGTTTTTCCGAATTGGACACATACTTAGTCCCGTAGGTGAAGTGCATTTTGCATCTTGAACGGTGGCAGTGTTCTTCCCACGCTGGAACGTGAAATCCGGCATTGAATCAAACGTCAGCCTGCGGGCAGTGGCGGATGGTGGGTTTAAAACTTGGGGAGGCTCACACAAATTGAGGCAAGGAATCATATTGTGAAGTTGAAAGCCAATGACTGGTTTAATTAGTAAATTGTTATTGGCGACATTCCAAATAAGGGAATTAGATTTAACATTTTTCTTTTAGAATTACTGCTCCGCAAAAACGGTACTTCCAATAAAGATTTTATTTTGTCCACAGAAATACTGGGTCTGTCACACAACCACCATCGCACCCACAGGACACCCACTGTGACCCCAACACGCCTTCACAGGGGGAGGCCAGACGCGCGAGAGCCTCCGTACCAAACCAACTCCAAACGAAACTACTCTTTTCTTATTGGTTGAGGGACGTTGTCATGACAACAGGGGAGGCGCGCGTCAGCTTGGGTGGCCGGGATCCTGCAGGCACAAGCAACGCTAGTACGTGGTGGTGCTGCCTATGTGAAACGCATAGAACTTCTTGACTTCATCTTGAATAGTAATGCTATGTGTGCAGCAAGAGAAACGACTTCTTTTAAATGTTTACTCGCCAGTCGCAAACATTTACGTCAATTTTAGAGAAAGATAATTCTAACAATTTTGAAGTTACTGTAGTGTTTGTAATCAATTTTGTGAGGAGACCTGGCCTCCCTAGCCTCGTCTGAAAATCCGCCATTGCCTGCAGGATTTCTCTACCAGGTATCACCCCAGCTGGGGTAAGCTCTACGTTCCTGGCTGGTCACACGACATATGTGATAGAGTAGTGCATGCAAGTGTGTTTTAGGAGAGAGTAGGAGACAATGATAAGGATGGAAAACTCGCGGGGGACCATGTCTTCTTTGTTAAGGCATTTGTTTGCTATTGGCAGGAGAACCACGTAACACTTCCGATCAGAAAATAATTCGAAGTTTAGAAATAAAGATTGTATTGTTTAACCCATTAAGTTATTAAATTTGGAAATAATGGCTGAAGTGTTAGTGGATTAGTTGCAGTACCATAAGGTTGCGTATTCGTTCCCAATATAAACAGAACATACAAGAAAGTATGTGGTGTTGTAGCACCTCTAGTGTTTAATAAAAAGCCACTGAATGCCATGCATCTGAGGATATTGGGCAAACTTACAAAATGTATCTCTTACAAAATTTTTAAGAAGATGCGTGCGCAGACGATCTTCTCCCCCATTCGTTGCATACAGTTTTTACTGTTTTAACATTAAATAAATAAATAAATTTCCTTAAAAATAACATTTCATTAAAAAATAAATATCTAGCTTCAATAGTGTAGGTGTACGTCAGGTTAAAAAATTTGCAATCGACCAAAGTACCCTTATTCATATGGTATCCGTATTATTTTCATCTCTAAATTTTTGAAAATTGCAAGTTTATTTTTTTCGAGCCGCTTCTACAAATTCATTGAACAACATTATTGAAACTAATGATAGCTTTTATTTTCATGACATTTATTCTTCAAAATTAGATTTTTAAATAATTTCAAGTACACATTTTTAAAACATAGTAGTTTCGTGTAATTTTAAGTCAAATCGTTATAATTTTCCAAGCATATATAACCAAGATGTTTTCAAAACGGATTGAAACATTTTATATGAATTTTTTGGAAGGTTACAGAAGGTTACACATCCTATAGCACAAACTGCATTTTCACCAAAACATCTGAATTTTCAAAAATAAAAGATACGTATATTATTCAAATATCCTTTTCTTCGATCGGTGAAGTGTGCTTTTAAAGAAATGATTCAAGTTTTAATAGGATACAAGTTGCATAATACTGTATGTTGTAGCACCACGTAGTTATGCTTCCATCATCCTCCCATTCTCCCCTGACTCTTCTCTCCTATCTATCGCCTCCATACAAAACATTGTTTGCACTATGAATACCCAACGTCGCGGCCGACGCGCAGTTGAGGACGATGGCGTTAGATGGCACTGCAGTAGGAATTGGAAGCTCTGCGTATAACTTCATCAGGTCCGTGATCACTTCCGACTTTCTCTCGGCTCCGCCGCTCCGCCGCGCCGGCCGGATGAGAGGCACTCCGCCTGTCGGATGGGGGCGACGCCCGACCAGTGGGATTGTGATTGTGGCGCGTCATATGATGTTCTTTAAAAGCGTAACTTTCTCTTTTTAGTGTTGATGCTAGAATGAACTGGAGTGGTGGAATCTGAAAAATAACTTCCGCTAACCTTTATGAAGTAGAGTTAAAGGGAGCTGGAAAGCTTTGAAAATGAGATTCACATAGTCGCAGTTAAATCGGTATCCACTCGTCAGTGTTTTTTAGCTGTTCACTTATTCATTTCTCCGAGGATGACAAATTGCGATATTCAATTTATACGACGTATGATACATCTTCATCTCGGCGAGCTGAACTGTCTCATACATCACAGTAGATACACATGTTTCTTAGCAATGTAACTGACAACGAAATATTCCGAGGTGTCTCTCTCCGATTTGACTGAAATTTTGATGTTGGAAGGAGTGACAATATAAGCCTCGCGTGTTTTTTCGTTTCATGTATATGTTACAATGTTACCCACTGAATTATTTTTTTGTATTTAAGCATTTCTACTCTTTGAGTTCTAGTGATCAAAAATAAAATTCAATGCAAAGTTTCGATATTTTCATTATTCTCTGTGCTAGTGGTACACTTCAGTGCTATGAAAAATTAGTGGTGGATAGGTGGAATCCTAATCTGCCTCTTCTCTGATCATGGCTCTTTTCTGAGTTTTGCATTGAAGACCCAAGATTTCTTTTTTTTACCATTTACATTATTATATTTCTGCATACTTTCCCTTATCTTACTATTACGCTTTGATAAGCCCTTTGATGACTCATCGCGCCCCCGCTGCACAGAAGTTTCTGCAATCTAACACCAGAAGCATACTATTAATATCTATAAAATATCTAACGTGGCCATGAGATCTGTTTGAGTTTTGCAGATACAATAACCTAATCCACAGTAAAAGTATTTCTCAATTTCTTTATATAAAATGAAACTTACATTCAAAACACTTCTAGGATTTAAAACACCGTCATCTTCCCGATGTTTTGTGTCAATATCACTAACGTAGAGCGATTACAATTGGCAGATATCCTCTCACCCGACTCACAAAAAAAGATTTTTCTCGGCAGCAGACATCATGGGATTAGAAGCCATTTTCTTTTGGGTTAGAACGGGTTCCTGAAAATTATCGATCATCCGTAGCAGCAACATTACAACCCTAGTTCATTTTTCCCAAAATGATGTTGCAAATGATGTTGCAATGATGTTACTCTGTGCAAATGCAGTACCTATATCGCTCGTGGGCTGCAATAGAGGCACTACTCAAAAAATGCGAATTTTGAGTTAATGCACTCTCCAGAATTGCAGATTGGACTACCTTCCAGAAGCAACCGCAGTATATCTCATAGCACAGTATTCCACCAACAAATGGCAGAAGTGTGGATGCAAGAATGATGCGTTTCAACACAAGGCGAAAAGTTCACACTCATTTATCTCAACACCTAATTTTTTGAGTTTTGCCACTATTGCAACGAACGAACGATATGTCGTTAAAAATTTTGTCTCATTTTTCAATAAAGTGTTGGTACCCTCGCAGATTCAATTGATTACTGTTCGTACCTGACAAACGTAAATCTTTAGTAGTTTCGAAGTTAGTATATTATGTTCCAAGGCGGCGGCATTATCAAATATGTTTTTAGATTACCAGCGACGAAAATATGTTGCATTATTAGAAATATATTTGCGCAATTCATCTGGAGGAAAATTTAAGCTTTATTTCTTATTCGCAAAATGGCGCATACAAAGCATTATTTGCATGAAAATGCGTTTCTTTCAGTGTAGAACGTGTTGAAAATGCCCAGCGCCACGACGACGTCACGAATGTCAAAACAATCCTTTCAATCTTTACATTATATATTACACTGTTTAATCGATGTAATATATTCTGGGTGAGTACTTATTTACATATGAGTTATATTAATCTTCGGGTAGAGTACACCAGTGACAATAATGCGTATTGTATTTACGTATTGTGTTAAAAACCTTTGAAACGTATAATGTATTGAACAGGATCATGATATTCTCCCAACGATTTCCTGATATTTTCTCAACATTTTTATTAAGAAAACTAAAAGCAGATGGAATGTTTCCACTCCGAAATTGTAAAGGCTTCTCCCGGAAGGAGATGCCCGTGAGTTGACCGTAGATGACCATTGATACTTCGTTTCCGCGGTGTGACTTTCTCAGCGGCGCCGGCGGTCCTTTCGTTCTCGTCGGGAGCGGATACGCGGCAGACAGCGTGCGCGGGCCGCAAAGGGTGGTGGATGGCGGGAGAGGGGGGAGGGGGGAGGGGGCGGAGGAGCGCCCGCTTCGCATCCGGTGCACAGGAGCCGCGCGCCGCTGCTCTGCCGCTCCAGTCCCTGGTAACAGAGTGGTGCAACCAGGACGGACGCCGCTCTTTAATATCCTCTCACCCGAGCCCCGGCGGGCAGCATTCACGACTTGAAAAATGATAACAGCAAGACATTTTGGAGGTTTTTCAATGTACATTAAATTCTCGTTAGCGCGTACTCGCTTAACAAGAATTTTGCCGTAAACCCAACAATAATTGGGGTCCGGCAAGGAAACATAGTATTTAGAATATATGTAATAATCGGAAAGCAATAATTTTCATAACACGAATACAGATTATTTTGGCCCCTCGAGATTCTTGTTAACGAGGATTTACTGTATTATTATTATTATTATTATTATTATTATTATTATTATTATTATTATTATTATTATTATTATTATTGGTTTCGGGTAGATTGGTGATTCCCAATACACAATACCGCACAGTTCGAACTCTTGTGACAACTGGCTTAAAATATGGTGGAATCAGCGATGCAAAAGGAATGCTGTACTTTCTGCATCCAGGGGCTCTAATGTAAATCAGTCTCTAGATAAAAAGAGCAGCGGAACCGGAACGGCCGCCGCCTTTTAAAATCCTCTCAGTCGAGCACCGTCAGGCAGCACTCAGAAGTTGAAGAGAAATGTTAACTTGAGGGGGAGAGGTGCCAAAAACAGGAAGCACTCGTTAGAACGTACTCGCTTTACACGAATTTTGCCGTAACACGAACAAAGTTTGGGTCCTGACAAGGAAATTAAAATAAGTAAAAGCACGTATTTGGCATTTTAGGATCGGATTAATCCGACTTTCGCCACTTTGCGGTGTTCTCAGACCTCGGCTCTATTTTTACGTATTATCCACGTCGGGGGATAAGGGAGATATGTGGCGAGCATGACGTATTCTCTCATCAACGCACCTAGCTTGCTTGAACTATTTGAGATTTTTATTTCATTTCCTAACACATCTATAGAAACGAAGCCGATTTGTATTGGAAAGTCATAGCTTCATTTTTGTTCGGTCGGGAATCGACCCCGAGACTGCTCACAGAAAGCTAACACGCTGTCCATGAGCCAACCTAGAGGCTGTATAAATTTATATACAATCGGATAAGAACAATTTGTGTATCACGAACACGGATTATTTCGGTTTCTTGGAATTCATATTAGCGAGGGTTTATATTATTAGTGGCTTTCGTGAATCGGTGGTTCCCAACATACAAAAGACCGCGTAATTTGAACTTTTCTGGCCACTGGATAGAGAATGGTGGATTCGGCGGCGCAAATAACTGCGCTTCTCTCTGCATCTTGGGATTCGTCGCGGAAGTGGATAAGGATCGCCAAGAAAGGATTGGACAGTTTATCTTAAATAAAGCAAGAGATCAAGCATGGCGCCAAAATAGTTATAACAATTGCTCTTCTTTTAGTCAGAATATGAGGAAGTTTGGAATTCGTTTAAGCAAATAGAACTGACAGCAAACTTTTGTACCTATTAGCAAACTGTAAGGAGACGTAAAAGTCAGAAAAGCGTACACCGAAAAGTGCGTCAGGCAAGGTTTTTCGAGAAATATAAATAAGCACTTTCTAAATCAACTTAAAATAAGAGTGGCTTGAAATGTTGGAATTTAGTTTATTTAATATAACTCGCCGTCATGGCAATGTGTTCCAATTTTGTCTCTAACTCGGGCGTCTAAGAAGTAATAAACAGGATTCCGGCCAAGTAAGCCTGCGATTTCATTATATCAGCGAGGTTCCCAACTATATTGGCCCAGAATTAGTCTTTTATAATCTTCTAATCTTAGTCATACGCTCTGGAAATGATTGCATATTTGTTCGATTACCGAAGACAATTTTAAGGTTTCTCGAAGAAACACCTATTCGTACTCTGACATAGATTTCTTGCACTATTCAAAAATCACTGTAGGGAAGACCGGAGCTACGTTTCTACTTCGGCATGTTACTTCTAAAAGCCCTAGCTTTGTGTCCCGTCGCCTTCAAGACTTAGAGAACTTCTCGGAGAAGTCTCAGCACGATCAGTGCAACGCTGATGAAATAATGATCTCAAATGTGTTTTAGTCGATTTAGTAATTCATTGCCTTCTGTAACATTGGGAGGGAAATACTTTGCTTCTCTCTCTTTTTCAGATGAAACCTAGAACCAAACTCTTGATTTTCGTGTTTCAGTTTTGACTTCCTCGCCTTACTGCGTAAGTACTAAAGGGAAGGTGTAATCGTGCGGCGGAAATAGGTAATTTTTGCAACAGGAATGGCATCACTTGACCCCCTAGGCGAGTCATTCCAAACCCCTGTAGAAAATGGATAATTGGCACTCTTAATATTATTGTATGTTCAAAGTGAAATAAATGTATATTTTTAAAAGATTCATTGGAATTTTAAAAAGAAAGATTACGATTAAAATATTTGAAAAATTAAAAATTGTGTCTTTAGTTTAATCTAGTTTCAATATCATTCATCTTCAAGTTTCATAAACAATATTTCATACAGTATTATTGAAGTAGAACTGTTGACATACTAAATAAAATGTTAATATTTCTCTGGAAGCGCTGAAGGCAATCAATTAATTATTGTTATGAAAATCACGTGGTTTAAATATATGTAATACCACTGTTGAGGTTGTACCAATAGTTAATATTGCAAAGCTCATAAATATACGGTCAAAACAAGTCATTCCATGGATAGAATATTTTTTCATTAAACGTGTATTCTGCTTATGCTTCTGAATTTTGCCTCTTTTTCGTCATAATGCTAACAACAGCTGTGGCAGGAACTCTCGAGAGGAAAATGACGGACAGTACGTACCCTGGACCAGCTTCATTTCTCTGGTTTGAGATACGCTGCTTACCAGGGACCATGGCTTCTAGATCACTTTTTGAGACAACTATTCAAGTCGCTGGATACTCAGAGATCAGTCTCAGGTAAACAATACCAAGGTGAACAGCGAAAACAGCAAGAGAACGTAAACTTATAGCGAAATAATTCTACTGAGAGACAACTCTCTAATGTACACGTACCTTAAGAATAGGTGTCAGTCTGACAGCCAAGAGCGAAGTGATGACAAAAGAGAGAGGACAAAAGAGAGCGGAGAAAAGAGGGAGGGAAAGGTAAGGGAAAACGTGAGAAAGGTGAAAAAGTGAGATAGAAAAAGAGAGACGGGGAAAGAGAGAGGGGAAAGAGATAGAGAGGTGGAAAGAAAAAAAGAGAAAGGGGTAAAGACGGTGGGAGGAGAGAAAAGAGTAGGAAAGGAGGAAAGTGAGAGGAGTGAGGGGTAGAAAGAGAAAAGGAAATAGAGAGAGAAGGGAAGAGAGAGAGGGAAATAGAGAAGAAAAGAAAGAGAGAGGGGGAAACAGAAAGGAAGAGAGACGGGGAAGTCAGGGGAAAAGGGAGAGGGAGAAAAAGGAAGTGAATAAGAGGGAGAGAAAGAGGGAGAGGGAAAGAAGGAGATGGGGAAAAGAGAGGGGAAAATATAGGAAAAAAGACAGAGGCAAAAAGAGAGAAAAGGAGATAGGTAAAAGTGAGATAAAAAGAGAGAGGAAAAGAGAGCGGAAAAAAGAGAAAACGAGAGAAGGGGCAAATGAGAAGGGAAAGAGGGAAAGGGGTAAGAGAGAGGGAAAATAGAGAAGGAAAAAGAGAGTGAAAAAGTTAGAGTGAAAAGAGAGAGGGAGAGAGAAAGAAGAGAAAGAGAGCTAGAGCAGGACAAGGTCTGCCGGGTTCTGCTGGTAGAGATAGAGTTTTCCATTACAATCACGGCAGTTTCTATAGCTATATGACAAAATAAAAACTCCGGCAGGGCACGTATACTAGATACGGTGCAGGAAATACGCCATGCTCACTACATGTCTTCCTCCCAGGCTTTGATAAAAAAAAAAAGAGCCCACACCTGCCCACACCATGTCATATTCCAACATTTTCTATGAAGTTAGTTAATTCTGAAAAATGATATTTTATGAGTGTGCGGTTGATATTCTTTTAAGTTAAAGTAACTCTGTTTATATTATATGTCTAATGGTTCTTGAGTTTGGGTCACAAGAAAGAAAACAGACACTTTACATTGCCGACGTTTTGGTCATATAGTTGGCCTTCATCAGGGCTATAGAACAGATAACATTTATATACATATTAGAGTAGCATTATGACTGACACATATTTGCTATTCTAATATTAATCATTGTCATCTGTTATAAGCCTTACAAAATTGTGTAATAACTAATTAACAAAGTGTATTCTGATAAGTTAGTGTGATGTATTTTTGATGAGACACAATACATTAAAAAATAATACATGCTTGGTAACTGTTGCTCTATTACGATACTAATTTCAACTCATGAATTAATAACTTATGAAATCCATATAGGAAATTATTGTACATAATTATTGGTAAATAATTTGTTGTAGGTGTTTTTTTTTTCTTTTCTGTATCCAAATTGCATTTTTATTTATTTATTTAATTTTTTCGGTGTGTATAAGTATGTTGTACATGTAATTATACAATTTCGTATTTCATGTTTCATAAGTTGGCATCACTATTTTAACCTAACACACGCTATCAGATGCGGATGTACAAATGCCTATCACGGTTGAACCCTATATAATTTATGTGGGCTGGAACTACATAGACAATAGGTATATGTAGAATGCACGATGTACATTATGTATAACCTTACAGGTAACAATCAAATAAACTATATTGTTAATAAATTAACTAATTATAGCTCAAATCAACTGTACATATTTATGTAAATAAATGTTATCTGTTCTGTAGCCCTGATGAAGGCAAAATATATGGCCGAAACTTCGGCAATGTAAGGTGTCTCTTTTCTTTCTTGTAATTCAAACTCAAGAACCATTAGACATATAATTACAACGGGTCAAGAATCATTGAATATCTGTTTATATTGTTGTAATGACAATAATTGGTGTCGAATGATATTTAAATACAAAGATTCAATGTTGCAAAGCACATTATAAGCCATGCAAGCATTCAAAACGTCAATTTACTTGTCTTGCTCTAATATTTATTAAATTATTATTTTACATAACCGCAATACGTTCATCAACAGGAAAATTCAAGCCAGCAGGCTTCGTGGCGCACAGACTTGGGGTGGGTGCGTCCAAGTACGCGGACACAAAGGCTGTAGGTCCGAAACCTCGCGTACGGCATTATCGTTTTCAGGCTTGTTTGTGGTATGTGGGTAATTCCCAATCGTTCATTTATCACATCAGTACCTTCATCCTTCCACAATCACTTGCCCTGACCGGAAACTGTGTGAGGTGTTCCTGTGAGCGTAAGAGAGGAAGTGGCTCTCTAAACTTAGAATAATGTATAAGAATAGAGATGGTACAACCGGGTACCACTGGCATATGTAATGGTACATGACCACGATGGGTTTAAAGAGTCTGGGCGCGATATTCAGGAAGCGCGAGGGCTCTCTTCTTTGAGTATTGTTCCCCGGAGAGCAGTGGATACCTCGGAAAGCTGTGGCAGGTCGATTAGGCGCCGTTAGATGGCAGCAGGTAAGGAATGGGGAGGAGTGAAAAGGAAACCCTGACTCAAAGTCTGTTCCCTTTTCTTTTGAGTCGGGCTTACCTTCTTGGTTCTGCGCCACTAAGTACGAGAAGACTATGAGATTGCGTAGCACTATTATTGTTCTAATCATCCATTGTCGGACATCGTATCTGATACTGCGTCATATTCCAAGTAGATGTTAACATTTATCGTAAAGGGTAAAACCGAATAAGGCGCTGAAAATTGTCCCAAAACGAAATCGATAATCGCAATGCTCCTCTGAAAGAGAATACAAAATTCTGTAGATTCACAAAAAAATCAGCTTCCTAGGGAAATCTGTTGTAAAGATACAACGAGATTCAGGTTTTTAATGTTTTACTTTTTCTCAGATTCTATTGCATGTATCAGGCTGAAAAAATTGCAGAGATGGGGAAAATAGTTGAATTTGAAGATATTTTTGTCAAAAATTTTGACGCCAAATTCATGTAGGAAAAAAAATAACGACGAGTTGAAAATAAGTGACGAGTTGACAGTTTACTTAAAACAGAGATATAGTCGTTACGTCGCGGGAGAAATACTTTGTTTAAGATGCAGATGTTTTAGACGCAATTCGGAGCCGGAGCACTACAACAATCTGCGCCAGCTCCGAAGCCACACTGAAGATTATATGGAACGCCCTGCGACAGAATGCAGTGTTAGATTACTTAAAATGGTGGTATTTTGAGTTATTATCTCGCGGGAGGACTACTTTGTTTTATATGAAGATAATTCTTATGCGTGCTTTGAAATTCCTTCAATGAGTGGATTACAACTTGGTCAAATTGAGAATCACGTCTACAAATGAATAGAATCTAACAATAGCGTGGAAAATAAGAGTGGGAAATGCGGGAATTGAATGGTTTTATATTGATTAAGTGCGAATCAAAGCAGCGTTCCCTATTTTGTAGATTAAAGGTAAATATTAAAAGATACTAACACAACCATACTTAAAATCACAAACAGTTTCATCGCGATTAGGGACTATTGGTGATCCAACAGCACATATTTTCTCGCATTATTTCTAACTTTTGCAAAATAAAAAATTAAAAAAGTTCAACGATAAAGAGATCTGCATCAATTTCAAAACATCTGGAACCGTTTTGAGATAATTTTATCTCTCTATTTTTGTAAATTGCGTTAAATGCAAACAGAAATTACGAGAAAACCACTCATTTTTTCAAACAATTGTAAATGATCGTTTATTGTACGATTTTTAGGTGATCAATCTATTTTTTTATAACATATCATTTTAGATAAAAAGCCTATCTTCAATATTGTACTTTTGCAATATTAATTTTTTGCCATTTTCCAAAATACAGAGATTTTGCCGGAAATGAAATCATCATCAGTTTTTACCATCATTCTGTACATGCAAGCAAAAAATTAAAAAAAATTTGAAGCCGTTTTGGGGAAAATAATTGTAGTAAAATTGCCAATATTTATGTAAAACTACTCTTATTTCTGAGAAATGGAACATTTCACGAGCTGTTTTTGAACATCAAATTTCATTAAGGAAAAAATTTCTATCTTAAATATTGTAGTTGTAGGAAGACACCAAAAAAATGGAACTTTTGGGATTTTAAAAAAATAAGAGGTTTTAATGAATACGAGACCCAAACCATTTTTAAGAGTTCTTTGCATCAACCGTGAAGAAAGTTTAATAAAATAAATTGGAACTATTTCTGAGAAAAATTTTAATGTACCCCGAAAACTCAAAATACCCATTTCCAATTATCAGGACCTTGAGTTAAATCGATGTGGGGATATCAATTTTGGAGAAAATCAGAACGATTTAAGCGTTAGCGTGGACCACACACACACAAACATTTTGCCGTGAATCGATTTTTCGGTATTAAGGACCCACAAAACATGAATTCGGACTCCACAACGTGTTAGAGGAAGTAATTAACTACACACATGAACAAGAACAAATCTATTTTTTCGCTACCAGGATCTCACAAAAATAGATTTCCTGTAGAAAAATCGCTGATTTCCAGCGCCCGATTACAATACTTTCTCTTCTTTCGAAGTAATGGGAGAAGTAAAAAGTGATTTCCTCTAATCACGTGAGCTTTTTATTATTTTTCGTTGGACTCGTTCCGTAAATTTTACGCCATGTTATTGTAAGATGTATTTTCTCAGAATATTATGCCAAATTTTAAGCGTGAATGCAAAAAATATTTCAACAAATTATATGAAAAGTGACTGAATTTGCAAGAATTCTGAATGCGCAGCATTCAGCAACTTAACGTTGCTATCAATTCATTGATATGGACGTTTCACCTGAGATCTACCTGAGCTGATACCTCCAAAATTGTTGCTACTTTAACATTAGTCAACTGTCCACCATTCATTTTCTATGAAGCTTGCAATTGTTTGTTTGAAAATTAAAATTATAGAGAAACAGAGTTTTCGTCGTTTACCATTACCTCCTTTTCGAAACGAACTAAAAATATTAAGTATCACACTCGCCACAGTTTTATTTTGTAATGACCATTCGTATCATCGGTAAGATAACTTTCATAATAATATGTAGCGAGAGAAATGTTATAATACCTATTTTCATTAAGATCACGATTTGTACACCACACATTAATGCACACACAGTTGCTACACACCAATAGTTTTTAAACCTTGTGAAAATGAAAACAAACCTGAAATGTTATTCTCCTAAGCTCAGAACTCAAATATTTCATTTCGAACTTAGGTATTTGATCTGCTTTTCAGACGACAACACACAAAAAACTTTAGAATTTGAAATAGTAAACACCAAGAATAAAATACAATTCGAAGAGAAATGCCAAGAAGTACACAATCTGTGATAATCTAAAAGGCCCGAAAATGCATTGACAAAAGTCACCAAATTGATCACGAAAACAAGATAATTTTGTAAACATACCTATTATGTGATGGTATGTTGGGCACCACAACAAAATCGGGGAGTAATGCACACAGTACGATTGTGCCGCTTTGTCCATGGTCGCGTGAAGCGAAGAACCTTGAGCGTGGTGATCTCCCCGAGTGCGTTGGCGAAATTGGATAGCGCTAAAGGGGACGACTCACCAGGAAGCCTATCTATCGCATTCGCTTTCGGTCAAATGGATGGAAATGGAAGCATTAGGTCCTCCCTTATGAGAGCCACCAACGAATCAGGGAAGAAACGCCGAAGACTCTCTCTTGTCATTCGCTGTTTCATGAAAAAACATACTATGTCCACGCGTTTGTGAAGATTATCATAAGCTAATTCAAAACTACGCAATAGATCGTATAATTATTGTAAAACTAGTCCCTGGATGTTGCCGGCTCGTAAACAACTATCATAGAGGTGGTTGACTCCGAAAATTAGATATGATTGAATTACAATACACTCGTGTTTATTCGTTTCCTGTTTTCCCGAGTCGAAGTATTTAAGAACATTCGAAGAACCATTTTCCCTGGCCCCTAACTTTCAAATGTCAAGCGCCTGTGATAGCTATGATTGTATTCTAAGTAAGTATGCAACCTGATTATCGTGATGAGTATGTGAATAAATAGAGAAAAGAAAAAGAAGTAACACTATGAAAAATTGAACGCTCTCTGAAAAATTATTTGAATAAGAAACTGTTTAGTAAATTTTAGTATCGCCAACCAAAGCGCCGACTTCGTCACTGTATTAAGTTAGTTTGTTAGTTTATTTAAATACAGTTTTCCTTTTTGCCGCTCAAATCAAAGAGCTGTTAATCATTTAAGTAATACCCATATAGCAGTTAATGACAGCCTCGCCAAGGCTAGTGATGGGAGAAAACTCAATATCATGAGAGAATATTCAGTTCCCATCTTCCCAATCTCATATTAAAAGGAATTAGAGCTACTTGAAAATATATCGACACTTGTCCTTTAGAAATAAAAGTTCATTATCGATTGACTACCTTATTATTAATATTAATAAAATATTTTCTTTTTTCCGATGGCGCATCAGCTTATCACGGGCCCCGTCTAATTCACGCACACTCACAGTTAGGTCGAAGTCTTTCGCGCTTCACGGATTGTTTCGCCCGGATTAGAAATGTTGTATCAAAATCAAACATAAAATTCTATTGCATTGTGGCATTACTATCATAGGCAATGCTACACATTAATACGTTTTATTTCTGTAAGAGTGTCCTATCAGGTTTGTTTAAAAAATTGTCGCGCTTGGATTGACGTAATGCGTTTTCAAGCCCCTTGGGAGGCATTGAGCGCTCGGCGCTTGGGAGTAATCCTCCATTAAGAAACGCGCTTTGGAGTAATCCTCCATTAACATTATCTGTCATTATATCTGTCATGACTCGTCGCAGTCAGTTATCAAGAGGACCGCCAGGAAGCATCTCCGTGTAAGCGCCTCTTCCAAAACGGGCTCCTGCGTCACTTCCCAGCGGCCAGAATTAGGAAGGACTTAAGCTAGGGGTAGGGTGCAGGACGCTTCACCGGTACTAGCCCCTGTGAAACAGGAAAACTCGTTTTGTTGGAGCAAATTTCACATGGGCTTGTCGGGGAATCGATGGGAATTGCACCCGGACCTCCTTGGTGAATGGCGAGCGACTTTGCTTTGAGCCACGAGCGCCTCATCTATCGAGATTGAGAAACATTATTTAAATATGCAGTGCACCTGGTATCAGAGATAATGTTATACTATATGTGCACTCGATTAAATAAATCAGATTTATATCATATTGAGCAGTAACCTTGAAATACATATTGTAATAAAGATTACACATATTGAGAAACATCATTGAATTATACATTTCATCTGGTATTAGTCATAATGCCATATATTTGTACTCAATCAAATAAATCAAAGTTGTAACATTGTGTTATAACTTCGAAGCAAAGTGTAAGCAATGTAATAAAAAAAACACACATGACGATAAATTTGTTGCGAAAAAGACGCAGCAAAAAACATCACATTGTTTCCTTTTATATCCCATTAATAAACTATTATTTCATTTTCTTGCTAGTAAAAAAATACGATTGATTACACACTACAATGTCAGACATAGCTGTTTCAACCACTGAATTCTATTATATTAGATTACGAAATATTTGACTAAAAACATTGACTAAAAACAGAAAAGAAAGAGCGTAATCAAGCGACCGTGAAACGAATAGCCTGAGGAGATATTATCATAATGTGTTTCATCCATAACATAAAACGTTTATTGAATTTCTTATCTATTCCTAGCTTGACTTATTAAGGAATCGAAAGACACTTCAAAGGTAGTATGTTTTTCTAACAAATTTAACCAAGAGCTGATGAACCTTTCGCACACCATATAACCTACTATATAGTGTAGGTTTTTTGGCCCAGTCGAGGTGATCATTTTTGCCCAAGGGGAACACTAAAGCCACTGATCTTTAGTCCATGCGGCAAGAAAGGGGGCATTACTTAACCCTTAAAGAAACTAATTTAAAACTTAATTAAATGTGCGGCCGAATTTTAGGTGAAGTTTTATACATTTTTACTCGTTACAAAAATATTCACATTTCTACATTGTGTTAGTCGTATTAATAAGCTCTTTAGATTGACTTTAGATGAATCTCCATTTTACCGCAAAGTGCACAAAAAACTAATTTCTTTATTTTCTCATCAATCCTTACAAAATATATAACATTAACACAAGAAATGTACAAAGAAAGTCGAAAATTGCCAAATATTCTATTATAATACATGAAGAATGTAAATCTAAGAGTCTGAAAAGGAAAATTTGCCTTCCTAGTCTACGCATAAATTGGTATCTCAACTGCTCCGAAACCAAGTACAGTTATCCACCTGAGAAATGTTGCCCATTGACTTGGCATCCATTGAGTCCTTTTTCCGGTAACTTTTGTTGGAGTTTTCTTCCTTTTCGCTCTGCAGACGTTTGGTGTAAATCACCATCAAGTCTTTAGAGGTACGTAACTTACGCTGACTCGTGGCGTGTAGGAGCGGTATCGAAAGGACAAAAGATTTGCGTTTCACTACGCACAATATGGTAAGAAACAAGTAACAAGGAACGCAACCTAACGGTCTGCCCCCACGCGTTCTTAAAAGGGACAGCAGTGCCTTTCTTTAAAGAAAGAGGCAGACCCGAGAATGTCTCGCCTGTCTTTGTTAAAAAGATTAAAAAGACAAAACTATGCGAAGGGTGGCACTCGTGGGAGTACGGTGCCGTTGGACCGTCAGACCCCGTGCAACACTCCACTAACCGTCATCAAAAGGCCCTCACTACTCGAACACGACCAAAGTCCTCTACACCAGTGTGCTATAAACGTTTCACTGCAATTATTTATGGCTCCCTCGGGCTCACAATGCTTTTTTCGGCGGAATTCGGCGTTCTTCTGAACAGCGAAGGTGTTCTCCGGGACAGACTTGGTGGTTAAATTGGACTTTGCTTGGAACAAGTAGCAAAGTCCTCTCTGAGAGTCAGTTCAAGAAGAGCAAAGTTGAATTCGTTATACTTAACAATTTACAAAGAAGAATGAAAGTTTCACACACTAGCATGTATAGTGTAAACTCTCTATTACAAACTTCTTTATAAAGATTAACTCATCATTATGGAAAAATTACCTAGGGTTGATTGGTTCACTTTATATCCCATACATTGATACACGAAAGACAATGGTTCTTCGAGTTTCGAAATAATTAGAATAAAGTGTACATTTTTAATTCCAATTACTGACAGATACGTTCAGTATTTGAAGTTGTTTGTCTCTGGAGACCCAAAGTATCAATCACAGTTCCAAATATTTTCCAACAATAAAATCTGTAAGTAGTCATATTGTTATGTAACAAAGTGTTAAATTTGTAAGTAAAATTATTCGGATTAAACATTGAAAACCTCTTGTGATTTGGTCAGTAGCCTATATCTATTTCAGGCATTGGATATTATTCGACACTGGATTCATTGTTTTTCAAATAGGTAAGTGTATTTCTCCTGCAGTGCAATAATTTCGTTCAGGGTTCATCAATAAATACCGCTTGGGGCATTGAAAAATGCAAAAACCCAAGGAGATTTTGACTGAATATCGGATTGGAAGAAAGCTACTTGTTTGTGATTACTTTGTGATTGTGATTACGATTGTGATTACTTTGTGATTATGTTTGTGATTACTACAAAGTGATTATTTTGAGGCAATGATTTCACCACTGATGTAACATAGATATTTTTCCTCAATACATTCGAGCGAAGAGTGGGTGATTCCGATCTCAAAGGAGAGCGTCACCATGACGCCGTTTTCGAAACACGCACAGCTCGAGAGAGTACTGATGCATTGGAGTCTCGATTTTCTCTGTGCGTCACGCTAAGAATTGTTTACGGCTGATGCAACACAGCGTCAATAATGAAGACAATAAAACGATTTCGAGGCTTTTGAGATGGTTGTCCATGGGGCTCATTAGCGAACCTAGCTCATAGTCGAAAAGCTGGGTGTTAACATTCATTCAGATGGTACATTATATTTGAAGATAATGGATGAGGCGCCGAGTCGATAATAGTTATATTTACGCCTTAATTTTGAGGTATTTTCGAATGCAATTTTTCATGCAGTACTTTCCAACATAGTGACATGTAGATCAAGCCAGGTCTAAATCGATGCCAGGTTAGAATCGTTTACTCAGTTTATTTCCACAACCGGATGCTGTGTGAATTTTTCATTAATATTGATAATAAAGATTCAGGTCAACGGAACTGAGAATATCTGTGTGCTTTGTGCGATTTAACGACAGACTAGACGGTGACTGAGAAAAATGAAATCTAACGCTCTTAAAATTGTAACTGCCGGCCCGGTGGCCGAGATCGCTAAGGCAGTCATGTCGTAGTGATCTCGGTCGCGGGTTCGAATCCCGCCTCAGGCATGGATGTTTGTGTGTGTCTGTGTTCTTCCTAAAGTTCAATTTATAGTGGTCGCTAATGACCTAGCTGTTGAAGCGACCTTAAATTACCAAAAAAAAGTAACTCCTTCAAGTTTTTTTTTCAAATAAACAAAGATATCATGAAAGGAGCAACTCATTGCTGAAATAAATTTAAATTGTATGAACGAGCAAATTTAAAATAGTTTTGCAACAAAATTTTCAGCGAAAGACCGGAACGATATTATTATTATTATTATTATTATTATTATTATTATTATTATTATTATTATTATTATTATTATTATTATTATTATTATCATTATTATTATTATAACTTCGCCCTCGTCTTATTAAGAATTCACAATGTGGATTTCAGAATCGCGGGAAATTACTTGAAAAGTTGCCAAAAAGCTGTCACTTCCATAATTTTCATAATCACAGTTGTGCAAATCTGAGCTAAGTGTGACACGTGACTTTAGTGACTAACGCGTGACTTTAGTTTCAAAAACTGAATTTGAATGTGTTAATAAATACATTATCTGGCTGTCTTCCACACGGATTATGCAACAAGGACGAGATTAAAATATTTCTATGTGACGTGAAGAAATGCCATAAAAATAGTAAGATAAACTCTTATGGACAGAAAAAGGAGAATTGAGAATAGAGTAGAAATTGTTTTGTAAAATTAGTTGCACTTTGCTATTAGGACGAAAAAAGTATCCGGCTGAAATGAAAGAATTTTCTTTGTATTTGTTATTTTAAAGTAAATTTTGTGCATGTAACATTGAATTCTATGTATTCATGAAACATTAAATATATGTTTAAGAATCCAGTGAGAAGTTAAATTAATGTAATACCTACTTTGGATCTGAGGGATGATTTTACCCCAGAACATTTTGATACCTCAATTTTTTTCACCTGTTTTGTTTCTCCAGTACTTAGGTAAAATAACTTGTTCAATACACACAAAATTGTGCATATAACGTAGATAAATATTCATTTTCAAAGTGAATATGATTTCGTTCCTCCAAAAATGAACAATTGAATGAAAACCTGCTTAGCCACGGTCTTTCCTAAAGGTGACGTCCTCGTGGCAACGACCGCAGAAATCTACGTAACAAAGATGATTTTTCCTCGTTCTAGAACGTTCGCTGCCCATCGATATTGTTTCATAATGAATTTCGAAGGTCTCCTCACAGTGGCGCCTGTCGAGGCGATAGCAGTGGGTGCGCAGGTCTAGGCATATCACTTCTTGCTCGTAACTTCGCGTAATCTAGCATTATGAATTTTATGATTTAGTAAAGATTGCTAGAATCTGGGATATGTGGTCATATCACGACGTAATTGAAATTTAACTCTACGGTGGTGACGTGAAACAATTCAAAGAGTTCTGGCGGTGGGTCTCTTGGATCCACACTTTACACCCTTTTACATAAAGAATTCAAGGCAAACAATGAATGATTGAAAGGTTATAATTGAGAGGCTTCCTGTCTCTGACCCCAAACTTCCAGAATAGCACTTCATTTTTAAATCTAACAGAGATCCATTCCAGTGAATTAGAATTCATATGTGGTTTAAATAATAGTTTTCATATAACTCCGTCAATGAACTTTAAATTTTGTGAGAGACATTACAGGTTTTGTGAAAAAATGTTACAAATTGTTAGTAAATTAAACCACGTTACGTAGTCATGAAAATATCGGAATGTACATGTCAAAACGTTTCGTGTAGTTTTTCAAAAACATTCCGCATTCTTCCTTGATCTTGTGCCAATACCTTCGTGTTTTGCATACGAAAGCGTTGTTTGTTCCAGAAGTGTAGCAACAGTGATTTAAGTATGGAATTTATTTATATCATTCTCTGAAGTTGAAACGACATAACCTCACAGCCCACGAGTCGAGAACCAGCTAACGGGTCGTTATATAACCGCACAGATTTCCGAAAGAAGCTGTGTGGACTCGTTTCTTAGTGGGCGAATCACTCGAGAGTTACTACGCAATTTGCTTTGTGAATATTGCAATGAAAGTAATTTTACAAAGAGGAACAACAATTGAAGTATTTTTATTTCGACATGAAACTGTTAGTGTACTCGAAACAAGTAGCACGATTTTTTTAATGCGTTGGGGCCTCATTGGGATCCTGGAGATAATTCGAGAAGAGCTTTCTCTCCTCCCCGTAGTAGACATTGCCAAGCGGCTGAACTGAGAAACCATTAAAAATTAACATTATAGAAATGTGATTTCAAACAAGTTAGATAACTTCAAACGTATCTGTGACGCAGAAGTTATACATCGTGTAATGATGATAAGGATCAAATTCACCAAGAAGAGGAAAAGTGAAGGTAATTTTCGGGAGTTGACCTATTTAATTTTGCAAGGACTTCCTTCATCCCTCCCATCTTCCAATTCAATCCTTTCCAAGTCCTCTCATTCCTTTTATTCGAGGGAGGGAGAATCCGACGGAAATAAATTCCATGGCAAACAGGAAGCACTAAATGGATTTTACACACATCCTGGCGAGTACGTAACCTTCCATTACGGAACACGAGAACGAGAGGGTAAGACTATTATTTTACTATCTAAGTAATGATAATAGATTTAATATGTTAACCATTGATTGCTATAGTGGCACAGAATGGCAAACACTTTAAAGTATATTATATAAATTATTTAATTCATTGTAACGGTGTTTTTGTAGTTTCTAGTAAGATACCCACGAAAATACATTCAATGTGATGAAAGAACTTTTGCAATTAATTTTAATTCTGGGCGTTTATAAGGTGTTGGATAATTAGAATTTCCGCCAAGTCATTTTGGGCACTCACACACTTATAAACTTCCTTCGGAAACCAAGATAGCTCAGATTGCGCAGTGCATGAGAAAATTATATACTTTGCTTGGAAGTAAAGTTTATAGTTTTAGTTGCAGTATACGCAGGAGCGAAAACACATAGTTTGTAGAATGGAAAACAATTACAAAATGGTACAAGTAATATACGCTCATCATTTTTTCGTCATTACTCGTTAATGTGCACCATAACTTTGCCGGTGGGCGGCAATGAACATTCGAAGGATTTCAAACAGATTCGTTGAGATACCGGAGCTTTGCAACACGGCACGGAACATTAATAATCAATGTGACTGGCTGAATTACGATTCATGGTTATATTCGTTCGTTCATAATCCGTTACCAGATTACGTTACGCGTCATAACCGTAGGAACAATAGATCAGTAAACAAATTGAAAAATGTTAATCTTAAGAATGCAAGTCTTAATTGAACTTAAAATTAGACTGTTTCTACAACTCCTCATGTGTAACTGTTGAAAAGCATTTTGGCATAAAAATGAAACCAAATTTCATATTTTAAGATAAAACTACTAGCATATTATTCTAAAAATTTCTTAGTGTTTTTTAGTAGTCGATTTAATCCTGACTTCCATATTTAAATGGTATCCTGTGTAAATATTCAAGAGATATGGTAACAGTAGATATTTTGCAGTAGTGCTAATATATCTTGTTGACGTAGCTTCAGATTCACTGACACGGTATCAAAATGGTTAGGTTGTTCTCTAAGAAAACTAAGTATAATCACGTTTTCATCATCCTAACTGAATTCTGTGGATTTCATTTCCTCTTACGGCTCAACAACAGAATTGGTATGTGAATAACTATCGAGTATTTTACAAAGACTGAGATCTATGAAGTGTTGAAATTCAATGGAGGAGTTAGAGGAAGAATGAATATATTGTTTTATATACAGCGACGATGTACTAGCTCTTTAATCGTGCCATGGTACGAAGGTCTTTATGTTTCGCCCGATCATCAAATACCACACTCCCAACATTTGAAGAATTCTCACGCGACTTCGTTTCCTCTTGACCGACGTTGGGTTCTTATCGTGCAGTAATCCGACTCTCGGTGAGTAATACTCCCGTAGAACTTGCACTAGTAAAGTTCTGGCTTGAAACTCGACACACTGTGTTCGCCACTGTATCCGGCAGTCACGCTAAACGTCCTGCTATCCAGGTCGGCGAGCCCCGATGAGAGGAACGCGAAGAAAGTTCGTGGAGACAGACGATCGCGTCATGAGCCATCCAACAACGCTGGTGAAAACGAAGCGGATGCCACTGACTACAGGCGGTTTCTCTCGCCCCGGTCCAGACGCGAAGACGGGCATTGCGATCTGGAAAAGCCCGTCGACGCTACAGTAGTTTCGCGATTATCCGGTTAGATATTAGATATTTATTTAGTCAAAAACAGTAAAAACTGTATGTGACGTATGGGGGAGAAAATCATCTGCGCACGCTTTCCTAGGTTTCAGAATCCCTTCCCAACAATTGTAGTGTCTCACGATGCACAGAAGAGTATATAATAATTGTTACAGCAGTAACGAGCCGGCATGTGTCCTAAATGATGTCACCAACGGTTCTAGAAATATTGACATTTACCTTAAGTTGTCCCAGAAAAGTATCGAAGACATTTGAAAAATCATGTTGTTCTATGGTAAAATGTTTCTGTTTTTTTTGTGTTTAGTGCAATTGATGTGCGTAGTACATAAAAAGTGTTGTTTAACATTAAACAAAAAATGTACACTTTACTGCGTTTCTTGCTATACTTGAAGTAAATAATATTTATATTATATTGTATGAATATAAAAATCATAATTATATAAATTAATACCAAATCATGCGAGTTTATTTTGTATCCGAATTCGTCTCGGACCAAATTCAGATAACCGCGGTTCTGTTGTATATCCGACTCTAACGTTTTTTACTGAAGACTAATTTTTTTCTTATTTCCTCAACAAGTTTCAACCTACCACGCTTTTCATTCTTTTATTTCTTGTATTCCTTAGGTCCTAAAAATTAAAGGCCATTCATATGAACAAGGGTAATTACATTTTTTGTTGGTGCATAATGGTCTGATATTTTATTTAAAAAATCGTGGAACTGCTGTGATGCTTCTGTGGATTATCTATGCGTAATGCCTTATTTATGAACGGCTAATAAACGCCTAGGCTTTTACGCTGATTAATAGTTTATGCAGTACGAACGCGAAATTCACCTTATTTATCGTAAGGGAAGAGTTGATCGGAAGCAACCCTCATATTTACCAGCCTACAGATGGAAGTTAGTAAATGTTCGATGAATGACGGTTAGAAATAATAAAAGGAAGGATAACGGGGGTACCTCTTAATGTTTTCCAGTGTTATAGTTTTTGTCAATTATTTCAATTTCTAGTCGGTCAACTCGAATTAAAATCTCGGCATCCCTAGGAGAATTTGTCGATGTTCAACGGGACGCTCTGAGTACATACGGAATTCATTTTTTAATTCATTAAGTAAATACAACTGTGTTCCTACGTGATTTGCATTTGCTAGAGCCATATTTGCAGTTTGAAAGAAAAAGAGTCTGTGCAAACCCGGAATCAGATATCAGGTTCTCCATCTCTGATTCTTCTCCTACGACATCACTGCAGTTCAAGCAGAAATGATAATATTTTTACGTCGGGCAACCCGTGGTGTAGTGGCCAGACATCTCCCACCACTGAGTACGAGATTTCAAGTCATTGACTCTCCCTGTGGAATCTGTGGTCGGGAAAACATTCGGGGCAAGTTTCTGCGGGAATCTCCCCTTTCCCTGCATTGGGTCTCCATCGTCATGCATCTCCATTATCATACACTTGTCGCCACTTTCATGACTCTCATTAATGATAGGATTCATCATCGCTATCTAGTAGTAAAACGAAATAACTGAAATGCGAAACAACTGCCAGTGGCGATTTCCTCACACTTCTATCCATACATTAAATAAATACATCCATCCCCTTTTCACCATACATTCTTTTATCTATTCCTTGCGTCCTGGCAGAATGGAGCATAAATTCTTATAAATACAGTAGTATAAGTGAATTCAAATATTTCTTTTAATTCCTACCTTACAACTTTGTATTGAAAGAAAGCCAAATGTGGTGGCATCAACCATGAGATTTGTGATAAAAAGTTTCCAAATTTAAGTCTAAGTTTTATAATATATTTTTGATCTTGAATGTATTAATTAAATTCAGTTAAAAATATCTTGGTGCGACTGAAGTTGAGCAAGTCTAGAATAAGACAGTATGAAACAAAATCTTAATATTTATTATGATGCAGTTTCCAGCCTTCTAGCTGCGAATCTTGGTTAGACAAATGCTTTTGATACATTGGTGATTATGGTGTTACGACTTATCTTGGAACACTGGTGCAATTAGAGGCAGGAGAAACAGCATAACCCGGAGAAAATTTCCCGATTTGTCCAGGATTTGTTTGGATTTATACGTCGGTATCTAGAAGGAGTAGGATCAACAATCTGACCACTACATTATGCATTGTTCATTAAACTGAAACAAATGCAGATACTGGTGATTGTTACGAAAAGTATATTAATATAGCAACAATTTTATAAAAAAAGATGTTTTTCTAAAACAACAGGATTAATAATTTCGGTTAAATTGTATTTATTAATTTAGTCTGGTTTAATTTTACTATATAAGTCGATTTTTTGAGCCTCTCCAGCACGAATACCGAGCACAATGGTGTTCACGGGCTGATAGTAACTGGGTTTCAGATCCTGCCCATAGTATTTGAAATTGGTTTTTCGCTCATATTTGCTTTTCCAACTTTCAATTAGGCCTCAAGACTTTCTCGAGACAAGTTTTTCTGTCATTTGAAAATACAATTAAAATGAAGAGAAAAGATACGCGAAATCTATAAAAATACGTAAAAGACCAGCAGGGTTAGATATTCAACCCAGGATTGGGAAAATTAATATTTTCTTATTTGCAATTTCACAATAAAGATTATATTATATAACAAGGATGTACATAAAGACATTTTACTTATATAGTATAATATGTATATTACATTGATGGGTTTACATTGATGGGTTTACATTGATGGGATTACAATTACAAATGTGCTCATTGTCTTATTTTACGTATCACTCAAATTTCATTAATTCTTTGATATTTTATTGAGATTATATTAAACTTATACTCCAGTAATTTTTAAAATCATAGAAACCCTAATATTGTATCATTTCCAGTTCCATTCTATTTTTGAAATTTTCGAAGTAAAATACTAGTGTTCATTTGAGTAATTAGAAATGTCCAAACAAAATGAATTGCAGAATGTACTATTCTGGGATACCACTGTTCCAACTAACGACCCATTATTACAGCACGTGAAAAGTTCCTTCAGTATTCCACTAACTTCTGCGTGAACTATAGAATCTCTGTGCTTCGTAGAGCGCATCTTCACGGGAGACGCAACTTCATGCTCTCTGCAGAAGCGATGGGCGTCGGTCCGCCTAAGCCGTGAGCATTCCTTGCGTATTCTTTCTAGCCGTTGTATTTTGTCCTCGTTATTTTGACTGCATAAATTACCGGCATTAAACCCACACGTACCACTTTCTTAATTATAGCCTCGCCGGTGACTAAAGAGGACGGGCTGCTTTCACATTCTAGCAGCTGGCGCTATCGTCAAATAGCTCCATTCTCTCGGGGAGGACAGTGTAAGGTGGGCGGTGGGAGCAGTCGGAGGGGAGGACGGGCGGGCGGCGATGGCGATGGACGTGGTGGAGTTCGTTCCGATAGTTCAAGTGGGATGGGCAGTCGATGTAGGAGACGATTGGGCGGGGGCGAGTAATTTAAAAATGTGAGGAGCCAAACGACGGGACGATGAGGCAAAGACGAGCTGGTGACAATATGTCGAGGCAGGTTTAATACGTTATGAGGATAACGGAATGACTGAAATAAAAATAATGGGGAAGATAATTTTAGGGAGGTAGTAGAAACGCTCTAGAATTGAAAGACAGTAATTGTCAGATCAGGTCTGGATTTAAATACCAGCAAAGAGAAAAAAGAGTGGAAAATAGTCCCGTTCTATTCATCTTTGTAAACAATGTAATAAAATGGCCCAGTCCCTTAATACTAGAAGTTACATAACATTGCGAAAACCATATATTAGAAGTTGTGCCGTATTTATTTTGAAAGACGCGATTCGGAGATATCGATTGATCCATGTCATGCGAGATCACCTTGGGCTCCACTCACAAACAGTTAAAGCTCGTCAACGCGTCATTGTGCCCCCTCTTACATGCAGAAAGTCTCAATTGGTCTTTAAACACGAATGGTCAAGGCATTGATCCACATCTACCTTAAATCCGTATGCATATTTCGCTGATGGAAAGAGGGACGGGATTCGCTCGGGGACATTAACACAGTGGCGTACAATTCGCGTGCTCTGCTGAATATAATCGGCATCATTTACTAAGCGTTTAAGATAAGCTGTAAATATTGGGAAGGGAAGGCGCCGACAATCGAGAGCAGCAGCGCGTGACATTGGCAGTAACAAAAACAATGTCTGGCCGTCGTCGGTGCTAATACAGACGATTTACGAGGTACCGGCCAGAAGGACGCTCCTATCATTAAGAAAGCACATACGTAAGAAACACATTTACTAAGTGCAGTGACATGGAATGAACAACATATCCCATTTATAAAAAAAATAATTCCCCTTTCCACAGAGGTACTGTGAAGGGGAAACGGCTTTTGACATGCAACCAGAAGCGAAAAGGACCGAAAGTGGCGGGCGCAGCAAAGTGGTTCGTCGGATGGAGGCAACTCCTGGGAGACGATCACTGCACCAGGCTGCGGCATAAAAGGTTATGTGATTTACTTTATTGTCATCAAACAACAGTTCAAACTGAATATGAAGTATGGGAAATAAGTATAATCTACTGTTGTTTATACTGCCTCCTTTTTTTTCGAACAAGCCAAAGAGCTGTGGCTCATGTAGCTCCCTTGGAAAACAAATGACCTCCTCGCCAGAGCCATCGACCGAGTAAAACAAAATTACATTCTACATGTTATAAAGTGCGCAACATGTTCATCAAGCAACTCTTGGTTAAATTTGCTAGGCAACCATAACATGCCTATAAGGCTACGAAGTATCTCGTTCGATTCGTTATTAACTCATCCTCGAACCAAATAAATTCAATGAACTTTTTACTTTATGAATGGCAAACCTAATATTCCACATATAAAGCTTGTTCGTTTCACGACCGCTTATATATAATTATAAACTCTTGCACAACAAATGACGGCCTCTCTAGCGCGAATGACCGCAGAGGGGGCACGAACCCCGGTCACGTGCAGCGGCCGTGGCGGGAACGATTCCGGTACCTCTGCGGCGCGCGGGCGTTGCGGCGTGACGCCCCAGCCGCGCCCCATCCCAGCCCCGCCCCTCCCCGCCCCTCCCCTGCCATCGCCTGACCGAGTTCCGATCGGTGGCCGCGCTTGTTCGCGCTCGGAGACCGAGATGTATGGCACTGTAACGTGGGAAAGCCGCCCGCGCGCAGGTCCCTCAAAGACGCCGCTGCGCTTCCGGGAATGCAGCCCGGACCCCGCGCGGCGCGCCGCCGCATTCTCTCACCAGTCCACCTCGCTTTGCAGCATTCCCAGACACCCATTCGAGGGCCCGTGTGGCTTCAGAAACGATGACAATGAAAGCGCTAACAAAGTATGCCTTTTAAAGTCCGAGAGTTCGACAACCTTCCTTTAGCCACTGTTAGACAAAACACGCGAGTCAGATCCATGGAGGCGGGTGTACTGAACACCTACAAAAGATTGTTAGTGAAATTAGGAATTATTTTCAACAAGGAAAAGCCAACATAGGGTTAAAAGGTGTTTCTTTCACTATTAATGGAATGAGTAAATGTTTTGAACGATTTCGACTAGTATATTATTGATGTAATTATCTTGACATTTATGGAAAATTATCCTCTCTTTATATAAGCAGAGGGAAGATAGTAGTTGTGTACCATTTATAAGAATCCACGAACTCCCGGAAGTGTGAATCTGCTGGAGAGGGAATTATCCCACTGTCCTGCTTCAAACAAATTTATGACGAAAAAATTCAAGTTTGAAGATTATGGAATAAGATAAAACAGGCGCAGATACAATTTGCAACACACACAATGCTGCACCACTCGAGCATCATGTATATCGGAAATAATGCGTTTTTAACCCTTAAAACATATTTCGTTATTTCGACATTGGTTATATTTTTTATGTAATCTACGCAATAGGTTTTTGTAGATTCTCTATAACAGTTTTGGATGGTTCCTACTTCCTAGCAGAGGTTCGAAACGTTCAAAGCTGACTTCCAGCATGAAGATTGGTTTAAAAATAATACACTGAATCACAACAAAACATTGGCCCTTTTACCCTTTGTGAATGATTAGATCTACTTCTATTATCACTCCTTTGTTTTATTTCTTTTTATTCTGGTACTATTTTAAAATCTTGTTATTGAGTTAACGTTAGGACAAGTGCAGCACGTTTTTAATCCCCAGAACCCTCGCAATACAAGACTACAACATTCTTATCACTTTACTGGAACATTTTTTATATTCCACATGAAATTGAATCGAATTTATCTTAATTTTGAGAAGCAAGTTTCTAAACCATGAGACTTCATTTACTTAATTTGAAACCGCTTAATTTGCCGCATACCACTTAATTTGAAATTTATTTTGAATCGAAATGGTCGGGAAAATCGGACAGTGCATATCCATGAGCCTTGGGCACAGTAGCGGTCTCGGGAATAAAGGCTTCAGGTTTACCTGCTTTGTGTGGGCTCTATTATTATATTAGGTGTTATTCCAGTATTATATATGGCCATATTATAAGGCCAGTACGTATTATTGAAGCTTGATTAGTCTGCGTATATGGCATAGGAGTCTGGATTATGAGCTAGGAACACGCGGCATATGGACGGGACCTTTCCCACTCCCTGCCCTCCCACCAGTTTTAATGAGGATCTGGCGACACTGGGTTCTGTTCCCACTGACCTAAGGGCAAGAGCGGGCGCTACTTGGAGCAGCCGTTAACCCTCCACCGACTAATTACCGGACTAGCATGCCTGGGTATTAACGGCTGCGCTAGAGCGTAAAGACCGTTTTACATGGTCATTGTTTCATTATTTTTCTGTATAAAAATGGATGGAAAAGGGATGTTCGTTTCTCCCTGGTACTACTCTTTCGGTATCGAAATTGGATGAACGAGATCCAGCATTTTACACGGTCATTTCGTTTTCACGGGGTGAAAATATATCATCTGGACGCCGTCAAAAGCGCTGAAGATTAAACAATTGAACATCGCAATCTGTGGAAAGTTAGGTTATTACGTAAGGTTATTTTAGGACTGAGAAGGGAACGTTTTATTTCTTACTATCTCATTATTTCACATTACAATTCAAAACATTAGAACACTCTCCATACTCCACAGAAGGAACATATCACACCACACGCATAGCAAGCACGAGAAAATTCCGAAAAGTGACGCCAGAAGCGTCACTCAAACTGGATGATAATCTGAAAAAATGGAGCATTAGTTACTTTAAATGAGGCACAGTGGGGAAAAAACTGCCTACTTAGTGATGGAGTAATTTTACCGACAAAAGTACTGTTTGTTATAGGTTTTTTTAAATGCCATAAATCTACAAGTGATTTTTTTCTAAAAGCCATGAAGAGGCTTCGAAGCGACAGAACTGCTAGAATATTCTTCTCCATACATTACTGTATCTTACAGGATACACATTTGCAATTTAAGTTACTGCTTACAGTCGCTCACGTTGTGGAGTCACTCACTTACGTCGCGACCGTTGGTTGAATTTTTTATTAATTATATTCTATAATCTTGTAATGTGATTAGTTTGATGTGTTATTCAAGTGTAATAAACGTAATGAAAATATTTTTTTCTGAGATAATCTATCGTAACCTTTTTATATTCTAAATACCTTTCATTGGCACGAGGTACAACGATTCAGCTCTTTTTGGATACAGAAAAGCTAGGAGAAGTCTGAAAAGTATCTTGACAACATATTTGAATTACTCATCGTGGCAATTCCAAATATAGAATGCATAGTTGTGTACGAGTTTCTTCTACGTCTGAGAAACCAATTTAAAATTCGCAGGTATCACTTCAGCTTATTCTTTTTATTCTCCATACAACAAGACAAAACCCCTCATGCTATTTGCAGAAGCAGTATTAATATGAAGTCGCCATAATTAGAGAACAAATGTTAGAACTGATTCCAAGGTTTTCAGTTCTAACAAATATATTTGTGCTAAAGATTGAATAAAATGTTCCCTTCTATTCCTCCGAACGACTCAAATAAGGCACTAAAGCGTAAAATTTATTGATATACACATTTTTAAAATTTCCAGTAACAATTTATGTATCTGGAATTTTTACTCAAATCGCAACTCTTTTGTCAAATTCCTAAGGGTTTTGTCCCGAAATATATTCCAATAGTGTTGGGCAATACAAAAGATACTGGCGTATTTTCTATATTGATATCGACGTAAAAGCGAATATCCTTAATCGCCTGTTCGAATAACTGGATGTCATGGTGCAAATCCTCAACCGAAGTTTCGTAGACCCGGAGATCCCACGTGTCCCGATGGTGTCCCCCTCCCCAAATAAAATCGACAGTATGTAAGTAGTTGATTCGGGGTCTGCCACCACCTGGATGAGAATTCTTGATGTCGGCTACTCTGATCGACTGTTTCCATGGTCTAATCAATTCTAGGCGGATGTCAGTAAGCTCATACAACGGGTTAAGAATCGTGAGCGTTCCTTCCTTCTCTGTTCGGTGTGAAAACCTTCCAGTCTTAGGGGTCCTCAATCGCAATATAGACATTATGTCCTTAAAGAAAGCGTCAAATAGAGGATGTTAGGTAAACATCATGGAAAGTTTTAGCATCCGAGAAAGTAGAAAAGACCTGAAAGAATGTTTATCAGTTTCTTGGTTTCTCAATATTTTGGTTAAATACAGTTATAGTAACACGAATTATATTAAATTAAGCTTTGAAACAATACAGTAAGTTTCAAATTGAAAACGTTTATTTTTATTTGTCAGTTAACTGATACATCGATAAATCAATTATGTGTGATAACATAACTTTCTAAGGATTCTTGCTTTCATTCAATATTAATTTTCAAACTTTCCTTTGTCATAAATAACAACACCACTTCTGCCATAAAAAGTTCGGGAAGTGGCACGTTGAGAGAAATGTGCGAAACTAAGTCCATCAATAATATTTTTTCCACTTAAGTGCACTTCTTCAAATCTGACTTCAGCATTTACAAGGTGCTGCTCCTTTGCGATGTCCGTTTCAATCTCTCTTAAATGTTATTAAATGAATATCGTTTAAATGCGGAATAATTTCCTTCAATATTGAACTCATAATAAAAGATGTGCAAGTACACAGTCACAATTTGTGAGGTTAGTAACACCACATGTGTTGCATCATGGATATAGTTATTGCCTATCTATCTATCTATCTATCTATCTATCTATCTATCTATCTATCTATCTATCTATCTATCTATCTATCTATCTATCTATCTATCTATCTATCTATCTATCTATCTAATAATCTATCAAGTTCAATGTTCGAATAGCACATAGCTAGAGTTTAAAAAATGTGTTAAAATCGCCGTCAAGCAATATAATTTTGTTGTTTTTAATGATGATTTTTATCAACTCACCAAAATGTTTAATAATTTTCGTATCTGTAGCTCAACGTTTTTTTAACGAGTGCTATTCTTAGTGTTTTAAAACTGGTATAGTACATACATTATACAAATAATTTTGAAGAATTAGTTTCTTGAAGGAAAATATCATATATTTAATCATGTAATTAAAGGACAGAATTGCAAGAAGTGTGATCTTTGGAATTTTCAAAAATTTAGAGATTTAAATGTAAAGCGCATCGAAATACATAGAGAAACATGTGTCAAGTCTTTGGGCCTGACAACAATCTCCGAAAACAAAAAATACAATGTCAAAATGTTTTTTGCGATTTAAAAAATTGGAGGGGATGGCGAAGTCTGGCTTGAAATTTGGATTCTTCACGTCGAAATACATAGAGAAACATGTGTCAAGTCTTTGGGTCTGACAACTTTTTGTGTGGGTGTGCTTGTGTAATTGAAATAATGCTTTAATTATTCAATTATGTGATATATTTAAATGAATAGTAATTGTCGCTATAAATTTTGTACCAGCTGCTGCCAGAACAGGAGCTCCTGGGAGGGGCGAGAAGTGAACTGGAGTTCCGTAAGTTTCGCGCCCGGCGAGGTCTCAGGAACGAACGACATTCCTTGGCATTTCCCTCGTCTCGCGCGATCTTTCCCGCGATGAATATCTCCTTAAAGAAGGAATAATAATTAGGAAACTGTTAGAAGAGGCTTCTTCTCTTGCAAAAGCCTACTTGATTAGGGGATTCTCCATTCATCAATTTCTTATGAAGAAAATGCTCCAAAAGTGAAGAGCCCGCAAGCGTGAACTATTATCCAATTTTTGCTAACGAACTCTGCAAAGAATGTACTACATTCTATACGAAGAGTACTGAGTAATCTTTTCGAATTTAATTTTAATTATTTTTCGTCAATTTATCATTTTTAATTAATTTACATAATATCAAATTACTCGGGAGGACATAGGTATCTGCAGAATAATTTGGCTTGATGTAATACACTATCTTGTAACGTAATGCGTAGTATTTGGTATTTAGTAAGACTATTCACGAGTAACAATATTAGATATTTAGAAAATACTACTTGATACCAATAATATATCCTTAATTAGTATCTTTAGAACTCGCAGGTGAGCACAGTACTTTTTTGCCTTTCGCTGTGTGGTAAGAGGTAGACGCAGGGGACGGTGCTGCTAAGGGTCACTCCCCCAAAGATTTTAGTTAGATTATCAAAATAAAGAACTTCCAAATATAAATGTTGGTTGAGAAGTTGCAACTGAGGTACAGGTGGTCGTGATCCTATGGAGATGTATGAAGTGTGAATATATGAGTGTGTATAAAGAGTCAATGTGAAGTAATATTTATTTTTTGTAGAATTAAACATTACATTTGTGTGACGCATTTTCACTCAACATTAACCAGTCGCAACATTTTTATTGAAGAAAATATTCCAAGGAAATATATTTAATAAACAGTAGTAGCAACATAGAGACCTATGGAGACCTGCGATAATTTTCTTACACATTGTGTATATGATTTTGCCATCAAGTTCTCTATTGTAAAGAATACCACGAGAATGATACTTTTGCACTGTAAGTTGATTTTACAAAACTGCTCCCCAAATATATACTTTTAGATTTTTGTAACTTTTTGTTGTTTTTATTTAATACTTTTATTAATCTCATGTAATAAGCGCTGACAGATCGCTTGCTATTGCCGGTCATTTCTAATCATTTACATTGGATTCTGTTAAAACGAGAAACTATTGCATGTCCAAGCAATAAAATGTAATCGGTAAGCTTCAATTGATCAAACAGGGTAATTTATCAACAATTAGTTGACAAAGAAATTCTTTAAATTTATCGATTCGTATACTATTTCTGGGGTTCAATGGTCATCATAAATCTTATAAGTATTCCCTTCATAAGATGAAATTCAAAATGTCTTTCAAAACAATTTCATTTAAGTTCCTAATCCTGGGTTCTATTTACCATATTTCTTAACCAATTTCGTCACAAAACAAGAGGTTCAAAAGGCTCGAGAATAATAAACTCTAACACAAGGCTCATACAATCGAACAGAAGAATGTCGATCAAACTTTCTCCTTTCTTAGAACGTTTCGTCATACCTTCCTTTTGACATAAGGAAAGGCGAGATCGCCGTCAGCCGCCCACAAACAACACGTACGCAATCCTCTTTCAAGTGCCACTCTGAGAACTCTGGGGATTACCCGAGAATTTCAGGGATTCGTTGGACGGGACAAACATGGGCATTATCGTATACATGGCCAGAACTCTTTGAAGAAAATTCAGCAGATCAAACTATTTTCGACATATGAGAACTTTATTTAAAAGATTAAAGCATAGGTATTTATGTATTGTCTAGAATTCAGAAAACGGAAACAATATAAGTACATGGAACGAACATTTAGAAAAGAAAACTGTGATTTTAAAACAACAAATTACTGTAATTTTCATTGTCAATAAGATCTCTATTAAGTAACATTATTAGAACGGTGCAAATAGTGGAATGCTAATTTGAAGAAGTGTTATTACTACAAAATAGATTTCAGACTTAATGCTACATATTTGAAGTGATGAGAATAAGACGTGGTTTTGAAAATAATAAGCGTATAATAAGCGTGCGTTTATCCCCAAAATGTCTACATGTGTAAAACTGTTATTTTAATATTGGAAGGAGTCCTTTCCGAATACTCCATCTTCATAAATTACCTACCCTCTCGAAAATCAAGCTCCATCCAACAAAGAAACCGAACAGTCATGCAGTGAAGAGCAATGAAGAAACGCCGGTTTCTGGAGCGCCGTGAGGCTGCGGCGATGGGCACAGCATGCGAGGATCGAGGTAGACGTCCTTTTTCGGGTTGGGCGAAAGAAGTTTGAGGAAGGCCGCCGCCGCGTCGGTGCCTCGTGCCGCCCCGTCCCGCCCCGCCCTACCCCGCCCCGCGCTCGTCGCGCTTCGGGAAGCCGCCCGCAGGCGGAAGCGAGCGCTCCTCGTCCCCGCCAGCCCTGCCCGCCGCCCCGCCCCGCCCCGCCCCCGCCGCCTCGCCGGCCCCGCGCCACCCCGCCCCGTCCCGCCGCCGCCGCCGTTGCCCGTCCGCCGGCCATTCTCCGCGAATTCCTCTGCAAACGAGCGCGGCGCGGCTCGCGCATATCCTGCGCCACAAACCGCGCCTTCGGGCCGAGAAAGCTTTGCGAGCCGCGGCCGCGGTGGCGATGGTGACGGCGATGGCAACGGCAACGCCGAGATTGCAAAGGCGATGGCGGAGGTGGCGGGAGCGGTGAGCAGAACAGAAAGAGCCAGGGTACCGGTATTCACGTGAATGGTGGCGATAGCGGCGGGCACGTATGTTAAAAGGACGGCTAAGGCGGGAACCATCAACAGAAGGTAACGGCAGCGAGGAAGAAAATGGATGTGGCGTGGATTGCTGTAAGAACGGTAGCGGCAGCGGGAGCTGAAGTGCTAGAAGTGAAGGATACCGTAAAGATGGTGGATAGAGATTCTGATAGTGGTGGTGCTGGTGTTGAAGGCGGAGACGGCGGCAGTTACTGCGGGAATAGAATCGCGACGAGATTATTGGCGGGGGCAGTGTGAGGTGGGGGCGGGGCGTGTCGGAGGGGGAGTGGCGCGGTGGCGTGTCTGACGTAGCGGCGCGACCACGTGCGGCAGGCGGCGGCGCCTCCGGCGGCAGCGACCAGAGGTTGAAAACTGGCGCACGTGCGCGCGGCGTTCCACTCCCAGGAGCCCAAGAGCCGCAGATTAACTCACTCGGAGATTGATTGATCCACTGATTAGTAATCTAGGGCGCTTCAACTACTAAGGGCATTGGTCCCGTAACTGTAGTGTATGTTTTCATCGCACGAGATGGCGGTGGTCTTCCCCCTCTTGATGACTAGATCCGGCGCCGACCTACGTCGGCTTGCGGGTTTTTTCCCAAACAGGTATCTCCCACCTGCCAGACACCACCCCGACCGGCACAAGCTCTAAGCTCCCGATTGGTATCCCGCTATATGAGACTGTGTAGTGCACGTGAGTGTGTGTATGGGGTGAGGAGAGGTAAAGGAAGAAAGGGTAGGTAAAGGAAGATAGGTAAAGGAAGAAAAGATCGCGCTCGATCCGTGGCCCGTTTGTTAGGGTACTGCTCCGGCTCACACGTAAAGATCTGGAAATGACTGTGCGAATGAATCGAAAAAAACAGCAAGACTAGCAAACTATAACAGAACAATGAAACGTTTTTCCTTGGTACGCGAACCTTACGTTAGATTGCCTGCCAAAGCGCCGCGGCGCGCCTGCTACTTCCGTAGGTTAAGATACTATAATATAAAGTTAGGTATTCAAGTACTACTCCTTTTTTGTCGCAAAAGCCTAGAGTTGCAGCGTATTTATCTCTCATACAAATAAATGACCGCCTAGTCATGGAAATTGGCGGGAGAAAATCTAAAAGGTTGCTGAGCAAAGGGATGTAGAGTAAAGAAGTGATCTTTTAGATGAGACCATGTATTTCTTCGTATTATTTGAAGCCTCATCAGAGAGTACGATTACTTACCACGTACAGTTTTATCTTGCTAAACCCTTTTACCTAATACTAGTTAGGCTGAATTTACCTCCAGTCCAGCAATGCGGCGACTCTGACTGCGGTCCTAAGGTTCGAATCTGAACGGTGTTGGGAGTTTCCGAACCGAACTCATCCTCTGCCTGGTGGAGAATTCTAACGCACGGCAATGAAAATGAGTTGGGTGAGCTTAACGAGTATTGTGGGAAACATGTTTACAGTAGGGTCGTCAACGAAGACTTGTACCTAACAATGTTCAATGTCAATTATGCATTACCGGCAAAGGTAGCTCAAGGAATCGACTGATGTCACTGCAGTACCTCTGACCGGGAGGTCCTAGGTTTTGAGTTCCGACTGTGGCAGGATTTCCAACACGAGCTACATAGGTAGATAGAATTCAGCCGCTGTCTGGAGGAGAATAATAGCGGCCGGCTGCTCTGATCGGTAGTTTTCTGTGGTTTCGACGACCAATATAAGGCGAATGCCGGAGCAATACCCTAACAAACGGGCTACGGACCGCGCCCAAACTTTCCTTCCACTCCCTTGTCCTATTCTCTCCCCTTACCCCTTATACAATGCGCACGCACGCACGCACACACACACGCACGCACGCACACACACACACACACACACTGACGTGCACTACACTACCACATATGTCGGAGACCAGTCGGGAGCATAAGGCTCGTCCCGGTTTGGGGGGGTGTCCCGCTGTGGGAGATATCTGGAGTGGGGAAATTTTGGATGGGAAGGAATCACAGCCATCTCTATATAATATTCACTACGCTAACATCTAATGACCTTAGCAGTTGACGTGCCCTGAAATATCAATAAATAAATAAATAAATAAATAAATAAATAAATAAATAAATAAATAAATAAATAAATAAATAAATAAATAAATAAATAAATAAATAAATAAATAAATAAATAAATAACCTACCACAACCCTTATCTTGACTAAAATGTGTCAAATATCTTACCGTTTGTGAGTATAGTAACTATAGACAAATAATTGAGAATAAATTCTCAATTATAAATCGGAAGATTTTAATAGAAATATCTCAAAGAGTCCTGTTTCTAGTCTTCAATCTTTTCCACATTCACGGGACTTCAATTCTAATGTCCCATTGGTTGTCATAAAAGCGGTAATAATTCGACCAGTGATAAATAAAAGTTGAAGAGGAATCTCCGTATGCGTTTCTTTCAATTCACTTGATTGCAACTCAGTCTATCATTATGAATAAAAACAAGTCGCGACAACAATGCCTTTATAAAAAATTCATAAAGAAAATTAAGAAAGAATAAATGACATTTATGGGATCAAAATGCATAATAAGATATAAATTACAAAATTAAGTAACACATAAGATAAACAGTGTCACGAGAGACAGTGCGACACACTGTAAGTAGTGTCACGAGTCACCCATCACACCCTTCACACAAGTTCCCTTTCATGAATGCAATAACTACGCTACGAACAACGGACTACCTTGAAAGAAGAGCGCATTCACCATCAAATTAATTGGTTTAATTATCCCCTCTATTTCTATATTTGATATAGTTGTTGAAGAATTAGATGAACAATGAGAATATTTTTTTAAAATAAACCAGCGTTTTCTTTATTTATACATTATTACATTCCAGTCTTTTCTTCGAGAAATTTTTGAAAGTGTAAATTGCATATATATAAATATTTAATATATTTACAGGAATGTAAAAGTTACATCGCAAAACTGAGTTGCCGAAGAAATAATAGAAGTTGCATAATACATCAGTAATTCGTAAGGCACGGAATAGTAAATAGTAGAGAGCGCCACGATAATACGAATCTAAATTACTAACGTCAAGTGTATGCCTGTGGGATCCGACTACATGGTCCTGAAACGTTGGAATAACAAACAGTAATGGCTGCCCCATCAAGTAATATCAGCCGCTCAGGTGCATTTATTGTGAAAGAAAACAAACCATTCCGTGAACCGTATCAGGTAATATCTTACGGGAAGTCGCTAGAAACTGTTATCGGAGGACGTGGAGACGGGGGATCCGGGATGCAATAGCAACGCAATGCAATGTAATGCAATGCTATGCAAGGCGCCGCGCCATGCCGCACCTGGAAGCCGTACACTAAGCGCCAAGATCGCATCGGACAGAATCGGGCGGCGGTGGTGGCCCTTTAAAGGCAACGTTGTCGTGGATCCAAGAAAATGGCTGGGCTAATCACTCCATAGCTCTTAACTAGTCTTTAGATAAAACGATTCTGTCCGTTTCTCATTTGCCACTGCTTAACACTCACCAGGAAGTTCACATGGTGTGCAAATGATAGCACACGTTAGATATTGTCAAACGAAGAACTCATTCCTAGCTACGTATCACCAGTTTGGGCGGTTGTTTCATATTTTCAAATGCAAATATCTGAAGACAAATTCCTATGATCCCGGTGTACCTTGTAATATCCCAAACTCCTAATTTCCCCCAAAAATGGATATCACTTCTATCTCAAAGAATTCCTTTCATCGGAGCTGAAAGTTCAATCCCAAATTTTTCCAGATACAATGAGACATGCATTTCAACAGAATCCTTGTCGAAGACGTTTAAACTGAAAAATATGAAGGGACTTTTTGAACATCAATACATTAACTAAACTTTTTAAGCTTTTTATCATAAATACATGATGGTATTTCTCCATCATACGTCACATAGAGTTTCTACTCTTCTTTGACTAAATAAATCAAATCTAAACCTTTTAATAATGAATAATGCATAATAGCAAAAATGTAAATTTACCCTTATGAATTAATCTGCCGTTCAATGTTGACCGAGAGGCAAATGAAAAGCCTCTAAACTAAGGCTCAATGAATTGCACTGAATATGTTCAGTGATTTTGAAATAAGGTACCCTTAATTCAATGCGCACAATACACTGAATCCAATATCAGAAAGCTAAGTTTTTTTCATTTACACTTTTGAACTTTCAGAGAATTAAAGATTCTTTGGTACTTCGTGTAGTTAGAAGTTTTCAATGACGGTTGAAGAATTTGCATAGAAGTTGCAATATTATATTTGAATAAGGAGAAGGTGCAAATATTATAATATCGAATAGAAGTTGCAATAATATAATAGTTCGTGATCGATAAAAATAATACGAGAAAGTATGGGCTAATTTATCACCATTAATTATTTTTTTAAATGTCATGTAGATTACGTACACTGATGTTAGTTGAACACAAACTATGGGGCCTCTATCTGGATGTGTCTGTTATTGCTAGGTGGATCCATAGCAACTTCTCCCTAAAGTAGGTAGTACGAATCTAGAGGACATACGAGATTTAATGTATATCGTTGGCTAAGTTTTACAGGTATCTCAAAATTTCTTCTCAATCTTCACATTTTTTCGGCTTTTTATTAGTCTGTGATTGTAACGTATTGTCTCTCACATGAAAAGTCGCAATTTTTTGAGATATGTGATGTAGCAATCGAGATTATGATCCTGAACCCATATGCATAGTCTATATACTTGAGTATGTCGTTACCCACCATCAAATAGCCATCATCCTTTCATTCTCCCTCGCAGTTTGGTTGGAACTATTTCTTCGTCTTTCAGAGACCCGCCACTTATGACGCCTGTAGCCATTACACAATTCCCTCCTCTCTACGGCTGCATCTCCCACACGGACACACTGCAATGTCTCATCACAATCAATCTAACAGTTTATTCTTGTCTCTTGTTTGATTGTTGGCATTATCAAACGACATATTGTGGAAGATTTCCTCCTAAAGCAAGAAATACATTCATGTATAAAATGTACAAGATCCCCTTGCAGTATCGGTAATTTATATTCCGGGAAGAGTTGACATAATGTGACTGTATCGACACCCCAAGAATACCAACGTGTTGCTCTCACGAGGTATAAAACTTCTAGATCGAATTCACTGCATTGTGTTGTCACCACCACCTTATTCTTCCCCTGTGTTGGTTCTCTCTCTTTTTCGACTTTCTCTTCCACATCATCCGCCTCGCTGCATCTCCCTTCTTCTCCTTCTCGCGATCTCCCCTCTGCTGTCCCCCTCCCTGCGTCCACGCGAGCCGTGGCGGGGACGCGGTGAGCCAGGGCGAGGCGGGGTGGGGCGGGGCTGCGCGACCCGGCTGGCGCAGCCGCGTGAACGCCATGTTAACGGTGCTTCGTTCCAGGCGGAAGAGACCGCCCGCCTGCCCGCTCCCTCCGCCGCGGTCCCGATCTCCGCCTCCGCCTCCGCCTCCGCCGGCGCCTCCACCTCCGCTTTTGCCGCCGCCGCCGCCGCCGACGTCACCTGCCAGCCACACTGCACTTCCTATCAGGGCCGGGACGTGTTCCGAGAGCCGCAGGTGGACGCGAGCCCACGAAGGCGATGGCCGCGGCGGCCCTGACAACGAAAGGCGGGTCGGTGATGTGGCACTGGATATCAACGGATGTTACTGCAGTGCTTCTGACCGGGAGGTCCTAGGGTTTCAGACCCGACGGTGGCAGGATTTTTGACACTGACGAGATAGCTGGATCGAATTCAGCCCCCGTTTGTTTGAGAATTCTAGCGGCCGGCTGGTCTGATCGGTAGTTTTGCGTGGTTTCTCCCATAAATACTAGGCGAATGGCGGAACAAAATCCTAACTAACGCGCCTCTGACCGCGCGCAATTTTTCCTTCCTCTTCCTAGTCCTATCCTCACATTACTTTCACACACTTTTACTTACATGCACAACACTACCACACAAGTTGGGAGACCAGTCTGGAGCTTTGAGCTTGTCTCGATTTAATTTGTGTATATTTTCGGTAAATTTTTACCAGTGTCATGACTAATCTCATTCATGTTTATGCTGAGGATTTCCAGATTAGAGAAATGTCATCATAGGAACAGAAATAAAATCACTGCGTTTTTTCAGGCTCATATTTCCCACTTTTTTAATTAACGATGTTTTGTTTACCAATGAAGCAATATTTCTCAAAAAATCAGTAATATTTTGTTGCAATTTTCTTTCGAATTATTGTTATCGAAATGACACAATACCATTTACATGCAAAATTGTTATTAGGATTGGCACCGTATGTTATATGTATCTTTTTAAAACCAGAATACTTGTTTTTAAGAATTAATCCAAAGAGGCCATTCTTGACATGAATCCCGGATGTTCAGAAGAATAAACCATCCCTAAGAGTCACGTTTGAGATGACTGCGGAGTCGACGTCCGCAGTAACGGGAAGAACGGAAATAGTGGAGACAATAACAGCGAATGGCGACGACCGTAAACAGGAAGAGAATACCCTGTCAGTGTACAATGGGAGAATACAACTGAGACAGCGATTGAGCGACGGAGACGGTTATGAAGGCCGAGATTGCAGCGACAGCGAGGAACAGTCGTGTACAGCGACGCGGGTGATAAAAGACTGCAGTGTGGCATACGGCGGAACTGCGAAGGCTGTGGTGACAACCAAGACCGCATTGACTGCAAAGGAGCTGTGTCGACCACCGTAGCAGAAACGGAGGCTATTACTGTAATAGCGGTGGAAACGACGAAGGAAATACAGCGTAGTTTGTTGCGAATGTTTGTCACTAAAGGAAACGGTGATGGAGATTATGGGAGAGGAGGAATAGTGATGGGGAACATGCAAAAGCGCTACATGCAGGGGCGAAGTTGAATCGTAATCCAGAAGTCAACGAATATCCAACATAATATTAAAAGCAGAATACATCTCAACTTTATACATATCTTTTAATTATCAGAGAAAATAAACTAATTTCGACCTCTCAAATCCGTTGTCGACGTCAGTGAGCGCCCCTATTCGGATTCTGACGAGCTTTAAATGTAGTGGAGAACGTCTGAGTATGTGCTTGGATAGGCTTTCTCCCTCTGCATGACAGTGCATGTGCATTGGTACATTATATTTTACTTTCTGCTTTATAGTCGCATTTGCCTGCGTCTAGGTTCTCCTGCTGGTCAGATTGCATTTGTCTCTCTGTCCCGTGGTTTCAATGTCAATGCGAGCCACTGATGCTAAAAATGTTTTAAAGAACAAATAGGTATTGGTATTTGCCAAGATATAAACACAGGGAAAAAGCTGCTTCCCAGAATTACCACAGAGTTCGCTGAAGAAATTGTAACTGCCACGCTGGTGATGCGAACGCGTTAGTGCTGGTTACGGGTACTTGTCTTAAAATAACAAATAATAGTGCAAACGTTTTAACAGGTACATGTGTGTGAAAAGTTAAAAAAAAATTGGAAAAAAAGATTTTACAATACCTTTCTCATTAGCGAAGCTTCAACGTTGCTAGAAAGCGTATTGTAGCGAATGGTGAAGGATATAAACAAGACGATACAATAAACAGCTCTAGCTGACTACAGCCATGCGGCAGTCATTGTGAAAACGACGCAAGAGGAATTTGAATGAAAGAAGGAAATAGCAATGACAGAGACGGCGAAGGCGACGGTGTCGACCCAAAGGAGTCTGAAGAGGAGCAGGAGTTATAGGCATCGTAAAGAGTGGTGTGGGCGATGATAAAGATGACAGCGTTGCAGTGGCGGATGCGGCGTTGGGTGTAGGCGGTGCGGGAGGGTTGGGCGGCGTGGGCGGCGGGGGCGGCAGGGGCGGCGGAGTGGCTGCGGCGCCAACAAACAGCGGCGGAGGCATTTGCAGCGACAGCGACTCTGTTGACGCAGCTGCAGTTACTTCCATTAACATATCTATAGCCAGGGCTCCCCTCTCAAGCGGACTCTGCGCTCAATCCAAGCAGGACATCGAACCGGAACTAAACCGTTACCGGATTCCGGATAACCGGGATCCCTTCCTCGATTCCCTCCTCCCTGCCGGAATCCAGAATCACCTCGTATTACGTTAATATTACGTAACATTTAGATTTCTCTGCTTATAATTGATGTTTCCGGGGACGCCATTGCTGTGATTATTAGTCCGTTAGTGCAGTGAATGTTTTATCGGGCGTTCATTCACCGTTGATAGTGAGATCTGGCGCCGACTAACACGTCGGATTGCGGGGGATATTCCCCTCCAAGTATCTCCCCAAAGGGGCACTGCTCCAGGCGGAAAAAGCTCTATTCTTCCCACTGGGCTCCCGACAGGTGTAAGGGGAGAGGCTAGGATAAAGAAGAGGAAGAATAGATTGTGCGCGGTTCGTGGTCCGTTTGTAAGGTCGGAGATACTACGAAAAGTGTACGATGAAAACGATGATGATTAGCATACTCGGTCGTCGAGCATAGGCGAGGGCGGAGGCTTACATTTTTATATCTTCTTTTGTGGGCAGATGATCACAATGTTGGTTTGCCATTGCCTTCCACTTCATGGTGATATTTAGGGTGAGCATACCTGAAGAGGAGGGCTGAAATGTTGTGGGTGGGAGGCAGGTAAGAGAACTCAACCGCCCCTCAATCACATAGTGAAAACACGCCTTACGCGGGACTTAACCCGCAATGCTCGAACGCTGATCTAAGCCTCAGCGGCAACCAGGCAGGCGCTTACTGTGAATAATAGATTTCAACAAACACTTCTTTGGGCAATTCATGACAGTCAGTAGGTACATCCTTATCCTAAGAACAGTAAACCCTCATTAACACTAATTCCAAGGGACCGAACTAATTCGAGTTCGTATTACAAAAATTCGTGTCATCCTAGTACTAAAAATGTTCGTATTGCCGTAATCCCTAGCCGAGACCGAAGTTTTGTTAGTCGTACGGCGAAATTCGTGTTAAGTGAGTTCGTGTTAACGAGGGTTCACTGTAGTTTTGGTGGTTCCAGTTAGAGGCCGTCCATAAATTACATGAGGCGATTTTGGCGATTTTTCGACTCCCCCTCTCCCCTTGGTGAGAAGTGAGATTTGACTCCTCTAATCTCACGTGAGAGTTTGAAAAATGCGTATTTTTAATGTAAATACGTTAATTTGTGATTGATTGCATTGGGATTTATTTAAAAAACAATTTGCTTTATTATACTTATTTAAGACTAGATATGACTAGTATTTAGAAAATTGACTGAATTACAATGAATATTATTGCACTATTTTTTCTTTAAAATTTCTGAAAAAAATACAGGTAATGAGATTTATCTCATTAATGATAAAAACTGAGAATTTTTGTTAGATTGTAAATGTGTTAAACTATGCTACTTATTATAGCATTCACATAACTGCGATAAAAAATATTGTGCAAAATTTAGCCATATGTTTGTATAGAAATATGTTTTACTTAACTTTTCATTTTTTTTGCAATTTAGCACTGTTTTTAGCGAAAAAAATACGTGATATTTGCCGAGACCCCTCTCTCCTTCACGAAGATTAGATGAGACTCGCTTGACACCCTCCCTCCCTAAAGGCCTCACGTATTGTATGGACGGCCCCTTAGGTCTTTGATTTGTTCTAATCAATATCCGAAGCATTTGTGTCAAGGTAATAATTCATCGCTAACAACGCATTTGTTGCAACGTAACAATTTTTTTCGTGAACTCTGACTACTCAAAGTAAATTACGAGTGTATTATTTCATATGATCCAAAAGGAATTGAATTGCTTTGTAATTTTTTCTGAGAGTACATACTACAAAATTATCTGAAAAACTAGTGGTCATACTTATTTCTTCAGACTTTCTCACACTAGTTAATCTTTTTAGTCTAGGCTTGTTTTTTGGTATTCCCTTCACTCTTCTCTGCTGCTACATATCGGCGCCAATTTAAAAAAAATATGTTGTCTCTTTTTTGGTCCCCTAATAGTAGAATTGAAATTTGACTTTAATAATATTACAGAAAAGTAAAATATTGTCCTCTATGCAAATTTTCATTGGAAAAGGAGCGTTCTTGAGAAAATATGGTTTGAGCGTTACTGAAAATGTGCAATTTTGATATCATTTTCACAGAAAACTTTTCTTTTAGATAAACTTCATAAAAATAATTTGAAGCACATGTGCTCACAAAAGCTATTGTGAAAAAATATCCGTAATGTAAATATTAACATGAAAGATATTTCAAAAAATGTATATTTGTGTAGTTTTTGAAAAATCAAAAGAATACATCAAAATGGCGTTGATAGCACGTTATTCAGTGCACTTAGCACTCTCACATGGCTTCTCTGCAGAATTACAATACTTTCTCAATTCTACGTACGTAGTATGCGAGAAATTAACAACGTAAGAGTACTTTTTAATTTTTCGAAGTAATGTTGCGCAGCTTGTGATACATTGCGTTACATTTTTACTTATAGGATATTTTAATGTATGCTATAAACTCTAGGATACTTTTTTACTCTTTACAGTCTTAGAAATCATATTAGTGCTTCTTAAATCTGTTATATTTTATCTTGCGATGTGTATTACCGTTCATCTCCCTGAAACCTCTACATTCCAATACAGGCGAAAAACCATTAGAATCACACCGGGCAAGACGACGAACACTCCCACTCGACAACACGAGCAAGAACGAGGGTTATAATGACTCTTTGGTTAAATGCTTGTTGTTTGTGGCTGAAGCGAGTGATGAAACGGAATAGTAATTTAGTGTTTTCCCGCAAACCGAAGCGAAAACTTCCTTCGGGAAAGTTAAAAACTTCCTTGACGAAAAATGTCTTCTCATAGCTGTGAGAATGAAACCAATGAGGAACAAAAAGCAAAACGAAACGTTCGTTGGGTGAACCGGAATGATGACGGAATTAGTGTTTAGAAACTGTTTTAAAATTCAAATTAGAAATGCTAAAGACCACACGTAATTTGTACTATTAGATTAAGCTAGTTTTAGCTAGTTATTTAGAAAGGTGCCCATTCTAGTCACTCAAGCCGCAAGGCTCGAAATAACGCTTTAAGTGTAAGATAAAATCCTGCCTCCGCACGCGTATTGTCAGGGATATTAAGGAATGATGAGCGAAACTAAAAACGTACGGTTTGCCGCCCTGCTCCGAAGCGAGCAGAGGCTGCAGCGGGCATGCGCAAGGAGGTACGGGCGCGCCAGGGCAGCACGGGCGGCACGCCACCCTAAAGGCGGCGTCACGTGGGAATGATTGATTAGCTGGTACCGTTTTGTGCAACTTGATGGGTGAGCAACAGGTGCTGCTAAGTGGAAGCAGCTCCGCACTGCCGCTCGGCGCTAACTTGCACGAAGTTGCTCGACGACCGCGCCAAGGAGGACGAGTAAAGAAAAACGCGGGTTCGAATCCCTCGTCAGGCATGGATGTTTACTTGTGCGACATGGGATTCCCCCAACCTCTGCCACCTTCTAGCCCTCTTCTTTTCATTCAAGGGTGGCCTAGATCGCGTACGGACCTAGGACATACGTTACACCGGGGTGGTGGATTCGAATCTCGGCAATCAAAGGATGGATGTTGGGAGTTGTGACGTAGGTGCATTCATAGCAAATCATACATCATACTTCAACCCAGAATCCTATCCTCAATTCTTTGCACTTTGCTCAGAAACCTCAATTCTTTGCACTTTCCTCAGAAAGTTGTGAGAGCAGGAGCAAATCCAGGTGCGCGACGTAAGTGTCCACGGAGCGCAGTATCATCGTCCGCGGCATCCAGGTGTAGCCTGGTACGCTTCCTCTGTCACAGGAATGTGTCGGAGGTCGGAATGTTCCGGTACCTCGGGAATAATTATTAAAATATATTATAAATATTTAACTATTTCCATTAAATTAATAATTAATTTTGGGCGTCTTCTGGGACCTAAAATTTTATAAATCAAGCGCTGTCGTAGTACTGTATTCAATTTGTCTACGTTTATGTGCACATTCTCACTTTTTAATTTGTTTAAGTCCCCTCGTCAGAAGAATACGGCCATAACTCTTGAGACTGAAGGATCGTATACACTAATCGAGGATATTGTAAGAGAAATATAACAAAAAACTATATTCGCCCGCTCAGCAGACCTTGAGCTTAGATTCTACCAAGGGGCGCAGATCGACCATCTTCAATACAATCGATGCTATCATTTAGTTGTGCATGCGCATTGTGAAGTGACAGTTGCTCTCTCAGTCATTATAAAATATCCCATATCCTTTGATGGCTCAGTGAGGTTGGCGATCAAGGTCAGAGAGTTCATTGCATTTCTGTACCTATTATTTTACTACCTGAGCTCGGTGACACGATATATTGTTCTCGTGTAGTATGGACAAGTCGGAACAGACAAAGAAGGAATACCCTTCAGCTAACCAGTCCTGTTTTCTAGGCGAAGACATTTGCATAAAGAATGCTTAGCGCAAATAGCCGACCGACTAACGACAATGAATTCGTTACACTTCCTCCAAACTTACTGGACTGTAATTTCATGAAACGTATTTGAGAAATGGTGGAACAGATAAAGAGAGCTGTTCCCACGTCTTGTGTCTTCCCAAAGTGTTGCAAGATTTTGGAAGCAGATTGCCAGATAACATACTATTTCTGTAGTCAACAAAATTCAATGTTACCAATACAATGAGCAATGAACTTGGAGCATACCAAGAATATTATTTATAAACCATGGCAATGCCCTCACAAACTTGTTGGACTGTTCAATCTACTAAACATTCAGAGATTGTGACTTCTACGTCTGGTGCAAACATTGTTGATATCACAGTGTAATAGAAGACGAAATTTATTACTCCAGACAATTCTCCCCCTGTTTTCAAAGTGAATTTTTTATCTAGGCGATTTGTTGTTTGCGGTAATAACCCGAATCTACACATTGTACTTTGCACGGTCACTGGAAGTTTGATGAACTTGGCCAGGTATGCTTGCAGCGATTTCTGTCGTAGTTCGGTACATTTTTCAAGTTGACCACCAAGTGCTGGCCACTCGTATTTTTAGTTTTACCTCAGTGGCTATGATTTATCAACCCTTGGTTTATCTTCGAAACGGTGGTACATGGAAAAGTAGCTAGTATAGAATAAAGACACCACAACTTTGGTCTCCAATCATTTCCCCACAGCAAAAGACACTGAAGTCGCAACGTTTACGGCTGAATGTTGCTACTTAAAAATTGAATGTTACTTTTGGATGTTTTACAGAGCGATCAATCTATTCTTTGTGAGACATTTGAAGTGATTACTTGATATCAAGTCATAGAGAACAGATTGCCAATCACCAATATACAAATAGTATTTATTTATTATATACTACATTTCACGTACTTCAGTTTTTAGTCGCAGCAGCGTGCGATAATGGATTTGTGGGTAATTATGTTTTTTGATGAAAATAATGTAATATTAAATACACTATTCCATACAAATCCATGATATGACTAATTGTAATATATAATGCTGAATTTATGGAAATGTCGGTTATACATCTAGTAAAGTAAATGTGAATACTTAATACGAATTCCAGATCCGCAGCCTAATTCGACTCATAACGTAGTATATTCATTTATAAAGTGAGATACAAGTTTTTGAGTTATTTACTGCATAATGGCGCACATCTCTGACACGCAGCAAATCTTAACATCATTCCAGAGAGAAGGGCAAGTACAATTGACGCATACTAGCCCTTTCCCTGGGAATAGGCGTTGAAAGAATGTGTTGGAAACCACATACGTACGCTAAACAGTAGAGGAGTTGAGTCCAACGATTCAAACTACCTCTCACCCTTCGCCTGAAGAACAGAAAAAGAAAGGTTTGGGCATATATCTATTTTTGTTGTTATTTTTTCTGTTTTTCTGTTAAAACTGGGTTGGCGTCACCCCAAACATGGGACAGTTCCGTGAACAAGATCCCAATGGAACAACACAGTCTCCAAGATTTACCCCCATTGCGTTAAGTTTGCCTTCAATGAACAAATGACTGGTACGTAGTGAAATTACGATTAAGCTGTAAAATTTTTGGACATAAGAAATTGCTTCACAAGACAAATATAGAACCTCTTTTGTTATAGAACTTTCGGAACCTATATTCTTTAATTTACAAGTGCAGGTGAAAATCAAAATGGATGTTATATCTTTTTTATGGCGACCGAGATGATTATACCGAACCTATTTTCAAATTACATCATTATAAATTATAGCATCATGAAGCCAATTATCAACATACTTGTTGACGTTGACTAGACTAGTTTCGAGTCTAATAATCAAATAATCTAAACTTCAGCTAATATCTAACATTTTTATCTCGATTTCATCGACTAATTCCATATTGATGTGGTGGTATTTTTAAGTTGGTTAGACAGGAATGAAGATTAGAAGCGCTCTCAAAAAGCTTTATTATAATAAGCAGGAGTTTATAAAATTGATTTTCTTATTGTTCCAACGGGTACGGTGTTTGCAATAATTACAAACATGTTCTGAATACCGTATGTCTTTTGGGATGTAATATAAAAAACTGTATTTATTAGGACCTGAGCGCTAGGTCATGATCTGGCAATAATGGGCATTAATCAATATTAATTAATTGTGTTAATCTTCTCTTCAATTCGCATTAACAGGTACGGAATAACTATTAATATGCCTTGGGGTATTAATTTCCACTTAAGTTTTGTCGACTTTTGCAGATACCAGTTTCTTCAAAAATCTATTTAAAAATAATAATAATAATAATAATAATAATAATAATAATAATAATAATAACATAAAATTGGGAATAAAATCAATTTTTTATTAATGCTAAAATTTTGATTTTGTTCCCAAAACTTTCCCCATAACCAAATTATTAGCATAACTTAAAAATTTGGTTCACTTCACACTTTTTTTTTCTGAAAATCCAGATTGTGTTATTAATGTAGCAAAAATACATTTTGGATCAAATTCAGCGGGAAAAACACCCTTTATGAACATATGAATATACTGTATTCAATTTCATCAATTGTAATATTAAATGACCCAAAAGAGAGGGAAACAAAATGTTTAAAATGATAAAAACTCCAAAACGAAAAGTGCAAACGGAAAAATAAATCAAATGCTATCGAAAAACAACAAAGATAAACAGGTGACAGAAATTTTTTGTAAGCCAGCTGGACTGATGTTAATGCGGTACAGACAGGCAGTTTTCAACCTAAACAAATGTTGTGAGAAAAATGTAGCAAAGCATCAGTTTTAAACTAATTCAAGATAAGGGATGACTAATTCTTGATAAGGGGAGATGACGAATAGTGAATCGAGTCTGCTAAACACTCAGCAATTAACTGTAATCTTTATATATTTTCTTTTCATCACGTTTTGTCGAAATAAATGTGACCTTTTCAGAAAATTGATAAGAAACAGAGAAATTGATACAATTTGCTTGTATGGACAGTCAACAAACAATAAATTACAATTAAATAAAAATTCCATTTGGGATTAATTTATCTTAATCCTCTTTTAAACCTGATCTCATTTATCTTGATTCTATTTTAAAAATTGAAGAAGTAGTCACGAAGAAAAAACATTCGTTTGAAACATAAAATACATATATTACCAAGATAATATTATAAAGCGGTCAGCAACAACAGAGAAAACGTCCAAAGTGTCTGGTCAGGCTGTCAATGTGGGATTACCTCAATCTGCGACAAGCAAAATGTAGACTCACTACTGGCTGATGAATAACTGTGTGTGATCTAGCGATTTCAATGCAATAGACAGTCTATTTTCGCAGAGATGTCTATTTCAGCAGTCAGGCCATAGGTATACATAGGCCATCGCCTAGGTATTTTAGCAGTCAGTAATACCCTCAGCTACCTAATTTATTACTATTAATACATCAGAATATATTTTTATTTGAAATGTGGACTCAGAATACATTGATAAAAATCTTTGCTTATAAAAGGATACCGTTTAAAAACAACGCAGTGAAAATTTCATTAAAAAATAACACACTATTTACTTAGGAATCGGTGGTGACTCGTACCTTTCTTAAATGGCAATCATACAAGCATTTGCGCCCTCCTCATCAAGAGTTAATAAATTGTTATGATCTAAATTTGTTCTAAAACAGTACTAAGTTTAACGTTGGGCACAACAAGAGAATAATTCACCTGATATTCTTTAAAATCAATATTGCACCCTCACAATTTTCATTGATGCGGGGAAAATCCCTATCAAAAAACTTTCATTCTGCCGTTGTTTTTTGTTTGTTGTTTCACGGAAGAACGAAGTAGAGAACTGAGAGGAACGAGTTAACAACAAATCAGATGTGTAAAATGAGAAAATGGAAAAATATACAATATCTTATTGGAATCATAGGTATTCGTAATTTCTTATTCATACTCATACTTTATAGAACAAGAACTAAATCTTACAAACTATTGTATTTAACAGTAGTTTTTACTATCATACCTTGGATTCCAAACAAGTGTAATTCAAAAGAACGAAGATAGTAATCAACTACTAACAAATAAATAAATTACTAATGCTTGCAAATAAAAAAAGACGATCAAGAACAAATATACTTTGCAAATTGCATTCCACTTGGAATACCAGACTTGATACAGTAATTTGTAAAATTTACTGAAATAACTTGCAAAATACATATTGTGAATGTTATAAATGTAATTCCAATTCATCTTTACCCTTACGCATTTCATTGTTGAGATATGAAATCTCTCAGTAGAGGAAACTTATTTGAGGAAATAAAAAATAACTGCATTAGTCAAAAATACAAGTACTCAAATATATTATAGATGAGACATCCTTTAAAAACGTTATTTAGAGAGAACTTCCGCGAAAATCTGAAACCGAAACCTTTTGTGACTATAGGATCCGAAGAATAGAGATGAACAGATTAATTTGTGAGAAATTAGTAAAACCACAAATTATTTCCATTAAACTGATAATGTAACACATAAGTTAACAAAAATACTTCCTCGGTCAAGGTCAATTAAGCAAGTTTTTTTGGTAACACAGCATCAGCACCTTTAATGACACCACTGATGCCAATTATTTGTACCGAGGTATCTAATACAACGCAATTGTTATTTTGTAATTGTTGAATTATCTTTTACTCGCAGAGTAACGTGCCAATATTTGGTACTACGTTGTAAAATGAGGCAGAGGCGTTTACAGTTGGCTATTGATTAATACTAAATATTTATATTAGTCTTTTTCCACAGTACCTATTATAAAATAAGGTAGAGCAATTACTGTTCTCAAAGAGTTCTAGCGGTTCTCAAAGAATTCAGTTTATTTCCTACGCAATGAAAACCCAACAGAACTTCCGCCAATATATATTTTGAATAGACACATTATTTTGATCTGCGTCATTAGCCGCTAAGATTTCCTGTACTATGCAGTACGCAAATATCAATAAAGCTATGGTGCTAATTAATACACAGAATTATTCTTCATTGTTATCGGTTGACATATAGAGAATTATAAATGTAGTACATATTCCATTTTTTGGGATAATGATTCTACTTTCACAATTAAAAGTAATTTTTATTCAACATCTTTTCAAAAATGTAGAATAATGAAATCTATTGTTGGTAAAGCCATAGAACGTGAAAAACCCTGCCCCATCCTACATACTTTGATTAGTCTCTACTCTTAAAATTGATACGCAGCATAATTGTAAATTAGATGAGAACAAATTGTAGAATACATGTAATAAATAAAATTTTACTTTTTTACTATTTATTCAGAGACATGATTTTAGTTCTTGTGCATAACCTCTAACCCGCTTCTACATAAGAAAATATTTTTGTGCAATTTCCGTTATTGAAAAGTGCTTTTATTGTTAGAAATGCTATTCTGGAGATTCGAACTGAACATGGCAACTTCCCATACATATTACAGATTCCATTTTAAAATATCATTTGCATTCATTCAAACTCACTAAGTACAAGCTATTTATTATAATAAAACATACTTATTTTCATCCCAAATTTCGAATTTTCAATGTTTACAACATTGTATACGATTAAAAAATTTTCTGTTTTTTTTTTCTACATGAGCATGAACGATTGTTGACTCTTTGTACTTCATCAATATTCCGAGTTAATGACCGTCATACTTATTATAGTAATTTGTACAATCTGTTACATGCTAAATGCAGATAAATTCTGAAAAGCGTGTACTACTTAGCCTGTGACAGCAGTCAAATTGACTTGGACAATCTAACCTGACAGGTAGGTAGGTACCGCTTGAACATTTTTTTAGAACAACAAAATTGAAAACCTGTATGAATGTTAACAATCTAACTTCAAGTTATACGTAATTGTTTTCACAACTTACATTATTAATACATCAAAATATTTTTTTCTTTCAAAATTGTCGCGCGAATTTGTATCTTCCATTCAACACAGACTCCATGTGCGTGAATGAAGTTGTGGAGTGAGAACCTGATAGCCAAGCACAACCAGACCTCGTCGCCTGACCTCAAACAACTGGCGAGAAGCATAGTGTGTGTTCACATACTACACACAAGTGCAAAGGCTCGGTCATGGCTCGCTAAGAAAGGAACAAGAATCGCTTCTAAATTTAAACTCTGATTTCACTTTGTAATTCATGATTTCATGTTTCGATAGCTGTTGCGAATATTCATCGCCCGGAAGTTCAGATACGTAATAGATGTGTCAGAGACAAAAATGTACATTAGAAGTTGCTCAGATTTCAAAATATCCCACAATATATACTCTGCAAAAGAATGATTTGGTCGCTTTTCAACCAATATTGCGTGGTATGAAATTGCTGCGCTTTCTAATGTATGTAAATTTAACGATTTATGTTGAAACTTTCATTAGGTTCAGCGATATTTCTTAATATAACAGACATAAATATGTTCACTGATACGTGCTGGATTTTCAAATTACTCTACGACATTCGTGTCAAAATTATTGTTCGTCTTTCTTCCAGGAAAAAGTTTTTAGTATAAATTTTGTTTGATACATTTATAAGTAATTCAGACGCAGTAGAGTGCATATGCTTAACACTGCTGTTATTCACAATATTTATGTTTGAATACACAAATCACGAAAACACAGCAATTCTCATTGCACCTCTTCACTTGTACACCCATATAAGACACTGTCGATAGTAGCACATGTTAGAAGAAGATCGGGTGAGCGACCTGTTGTTTTTGGTTACGTGCCTGTTCGACCATAGCAGTCTCTGCTAGGCCCACATGCGCAATGTTGTGTCGCCCTCGCACACGAATGAACTGAAGTTCGCTTACCTTATCGCCTCCCGCGGGCGACGTCCCGTGCGAAGAACAGGTCACACTGCACATATCATCACACACCCACACTTCGGAAGCACGTCATTTCGACGGAACACAACCCACAATGCTAGTGTGACGACGGCTTTGTGATGCACGCCAGCGGAGGCGGCCGACAGCGCCGCGCCGCCCGAACCTATGAACTCATACGTCTAATATACAGGTAAAGCAGTTCGCTGGGTCCCGCGGTGGGGGGAGGACGCAACTTACGTCATTGTGGCGCAAGCTGGCCTCTCGCGGCGGTATGGAGAGTCTCGAGCGGAATGGCAGGTAGGCCGGCGGGTTCGGGCGAGGCGGTCGGTAGGCCTAGATAAACACAATGGGATGGGCGTAGAAAATGTTTCCTCCAGGTAGCTGTTTTTATGAGGGTTGGACGAAGCTCTTTTTGCGTTGTTGCCTTCTCGACCTGCCCGATTTTTTTTTACGCGCTTCGGGAAAAGATAAGACAGGGCGCGATTAGTTTTTATCGTGTAAGCCGACGTGAGTAAAAAATCGGATATCACCGAAGCATGTTTCCCGGTTTTGTAACAACGCTAATTCAATTTGTTTTACTGCCCGCATTTTATTTTCGGCATCTCAGATAACTTGTTTTAATTCCTGCAGTTTTAAGTGCTTTGTTCATTGAAATAATGTTTTCTCTCTATGCCCAGTGTGAAAATATATTAACTGTGGATATCAACTAGTGTTAATTTCCTAACAACATTTTTACAGAGTTAATGAATTTGTTTTCATATTACTTGTAATTACCTATGATTATTACTTTTACCTCGTACAGAATGGTCAAATCCACAGAACGTTCAGTTTTCGAATTTCTGAAACTTCACATTAAAAGCAAAACAACGTTTTCTGTAGGGAACAAAATGTATAGTGCTTTACTTATCAAATCTTGTTTCCTCATTCAACATTACTTTCAACTAAGTGTTTTATGTAATAAATGAATTAAATTTCAACGTATGTCAGTCTATTTTCATTTAATTGTAGTGCAACCACCCAACATAATTTTGAAAATGTTAAACATGTTTCAACTATTATACTAAATATCATGCCAATATTGCAAATTGCTGAAGATTATTTCAGAAGGCTTATTTCTATCTCAGTCCAACTGTTACGATAGATTCTTCGATGTACGTTTTTATCATTATGAATGCATAAATGAAGGATGTTGATCGACATTTCTTTTTTGATTGTCCAATCTGAACCCAGATTTCCTTTATTTCCTAGACACTTTTGGATGAACATCGGAATAGTTTTGTTCCAGGACAAATCATCATTTGTTGGTATAATAAAAACTGCAATAAGTATCGTATATTTTGTATAACATATATTGGGAATATTTGCTTAATCTTTTTTCTCTCAATGATTGGTATATGTCGTACCAATCCAATAACATCGAGCACAATAGCAGTGAGTGTGTTGGCTACCACATAACTTGGGTGAAACAAGCTAACAAGACATTGGTTGCATGTATTCCGTGTGTTAGACGCCACGACGAATCGTTCGTGCCAGACTGTGTTTATTCATTTTTTGAATGATTTCTACGCTCCGTCCAGAGGAATATCTGGCCAGTGCCCACTTTAAGAGCACCTGCGCGCCACCTTTCACTTCCCTGCGCCCGCGACCTGGACCACTGGCTCAGCAGCCCGCACTCCCCACCCCCACGTGGGCGCCACAGACCGGAAATTTTTCCAGCAGCTCTGGCTCACATAGAAAGTTATATCAGCCCGTGCGCACTTTAGATATGAAGAAACTATGCTTATTTTTTGTGCCGGTCATGGTACTGCTAAATTCTTACTTAATGTAGGCCTATTGGCCATCAACTGTCAAACTCCAATGTGTTTTATTCATATACCGGATTTAACAACTCAGTAGATCTTTTCGTTTCACTTCCTTTTCATTAAATGAACGATTATTATTATTATTATTATTATTATTATTATTATTATTATTATTATTATTATTATTATTATTATTATTATTATTATTATTATTATTATTGACATTTGGATCTAGCATGATTCAAGTAACTTTGAAAAAAGTTTGTTTAAAAACAAGAACTCTCAAAGGTAATCCTTTAAAAGAGAATTCTTTATACGTATGAAGTTGTCATTTTTGAATAACTTTAATTTTGTCATTATTGTTCATAAATACAAATTTTTGCATTAATGATATTCATTTCCTACACTCAAATTGTATATATCACGAAGTCAAGCGTTTTTATTATAGAAAAATGAATAAAAGCTTATAGACGTTATCATTTTTAGAAATTTCTCCTGAATGTAGGCTACACTTCGTACATCATTTTCTCTAATTGAGCTAACACAGAGTAAATATTTTTGTTATACTATTCAAGCAACTTGGCAAAGCTCTGAGAAACTTGAACTTCATAAATAGAAGCTCGAATAAAACAATAAACAATTTATACATAGTGTACTTCATAAATATTTCAATGTGTGAGGATGTCTTGGAAAAGGCATAGGTCACGATTTCTCAAAAACCGTCTCTTCGTGGAAAAATGACCACTTTATTGTGGACCAAGCATAAACGTAGCTTATAGAACGTTACTTTACAGCCAAGTGCCATGACAATCTCATAACAGATGTGCGAACTCAGAAGTTAACATGGAAAATGGTTTATGTTATCTTCAGATTGTTTAAGTCTTTCAAATTTGCATTTTACAAAATAGAAAGAGAGAATGTTATTTTCTCGTCACTCATGACACGATTATAAAGTCTTGAAAGTATATCTCTGAAATACTAATTTAAAACTGCTGTATTAGATTTTTTACCAATTTAAATCTATTGCGCCAATGGCATTTTTGCCACGAAATTGTAAATGTGTCTTAGGTCGTCTTTCGATAAGGCAAGGAACAGAGACAATTTGAATTTCTGGTTAGCTCAGAAGAGTAATTTAGAAATCCGTCCTATCTAAAATGTCTGTATTAAGCAAATATTTTCTATTGCATGGTTGTGAGCATTTCTTGTTATCAGATGTTGCCAACAACGGCCGTTACTACCTTTATTCAGAATTCAACTAGGTACGAGTATAATAAAAGATAGGGATTCAGAAGAAAAAAATAAGAGCACAGATTCTTTTCCCTCCCTCCATTCGCGTAAGTTTTTTGCGATTTTCGACGCTAATTAAATAAATATAAATCAATCAATATGTAAATAAATAAATAAATAAATAAATAAATAAATAAATAAATAAATAAATAAATAAATAAATAAATAAATAAATAAATAAATAAATAAATAAAATAAACAAACAAACAAAAAATAAACAAATAATTAAAAATCAATCAATATGTAAATAAATAAATAAATAAATAAATAAATAAATAAATAAATAAATAAATAAATAAATAAATAAATAAATAAATAAATAAATAAATAAATAAAATAAACAAACAAACAAAAAATAAACAAATAATTAAACAGCCAGTCACCCGGACGGCTACCCGAGCCGAGATCGCTAAGGCAGTAGAGGCATGACGATCTCGGACGGAAGGTTTGCGGGTTCGAAACCCGCCTCAATTGATCAATAAAATGTTTTTAAAATGCCCTAAAACCAAAGAAAAATGACGTAAAAATATGTTCAAAACCACGGATGAACAACTCACGCTGTTGGATACGTGATCGAGGCTTCTTTTAACCGTTCAAGTGAACTCAGCATTCAAAATTTGATCTAGACCGCTTTTTACAAGAATATCTCTGTCTTTAGGAATCGGCTGAACTGCAAATAGCGCTGACTTATGTCCGAGGAACTTTAGATTACATACAATGGCTGACATTACAACTTCTGAGCGAAGAAATCAAATAAATAGGCTACCAGGTATAGGTGATTAGAAATTCTGTGGAGAACATTTGTTGTATCTCGTAAATATTATTTGAAGCAAGTACCATTAAAATAATATTAAAATCGATGTAATCAGTAAAAAATGCATTAAAAATTATGGGAAAAGGTAAAAAATGACTTATTATTCGAAATCGACGAAAAAATTTAAAAAATACCTATAAAAATGGATTATTTCCTTTTGTCCAAACACAAAATAAATCTCTATACTAAACAGCAGTTCCCCAAAGTGAAAAGAAAAGAAAAGACATTTCATTAAAATACGTCCCCTATTTATTATCAATTATGGTTCAAATTTTATAGATTTTTTATTATACGGAATGAAACAATATACGGTATAAATGTATGGTATGATTGCATGGTTTTCTATGTAAAATCAGATGTGGCATAATATTCTTGGTACATTTTTTGAAGGCGTTTACACGACATTAAATTATGCATATTAGACCCAATTAAATTTCAGTAATTTTGGGAACACTGAGTAGAAATCATCCATGTGATATTTTACTAAGGACACATATTACTCTCGAAAAATACAAGCAGATTTGCCCTAAAAGTGACGTAGGTATTTGTAGTCTCCATAATTCCTTACTTATATAAAGGAGAACGAATGTGTTCATGCTTTCATTACAACAGTATTAAATAATTTTTCATTTAATGTAGGAATGAAATGTTTTCTTTTAGTTTTTCTTATAATGATTCTTGTACTTCTTTCTATGCTACTTAAATTGGAGATTAGTTTCAAGTCATTTTTTTTTTTTTTTTTTTTTGTAGTTACTCTAACGTGTACGGATTGACACGGCCTCTTCAGTCAGATTTTCTAATCAGTTATCCTCGATACATACAGTAAATATTGAAGTAGCCTCATGGGTTTTTCTGGCTAACAAATACATTTTTTATCTTCGGGCAAGTGACACTTAGTTTTATTCTATTTCTCATATGTTTAAATATAACTTTAAAATAAAACTTTAATTATAAAATAAAACTTCTTTCTCTGTGGTGATTTGTCTTCTCAAATGACATGAAGGAAAATTATATTCGCGTTTTTATCCATAGTGACTTTTTCGTATGTTTACAGTTATCCCATGGGTTTATTTACTGAGTTTATGCTTACTAGTCATTGACCCATTGCAAACTATCGCTGCAAGTATGCAATTCTAATACAGAGACATACATAAAGATACTTACTGAATGTTCTCAGATAAGACAACTATGAATCGAATTTATCAATTTTTATTGAATAAGAACAAAAGATTTCAGTCGAATAAGACATCTAAATTGTGTCATAGGTCATGAATTTAAAAGAACAATAACAAAATAAAATTTAATGAATGTAAATACGAAATTTCACTACTGAAGGAATGAACCCGAAACAGTCTGCTTAGGAAGAGATTAACGGATGGAGACTTCAGGAATAGTTTAACAGAGAAAGGATAAACAATTGTAAGTGATACTATTTACAAATCAAAATATTGAAAATCGGCGGCACGGGATTGAAATTAGTATAGTTAAAGCAGCCACAAATAACGTTTGAAAAAGGTAAAGGAGTTGTGAGACCAAGAATGCATGTACTTGATACTTGATTATAACAACGAGGAATAGAGGCATTAATATAAAATTAGAAAGAACCATGAAATAATCACAAAAATTAGTTTTAAATGTTGAAAATACAATCAAAGTGTTTGGTCGTATTCTTTGATCATTACATTTATGGCATTATCTACTAACTGTGTAACCCAGTTGTCTTTGCTACTGAGTATTTTTTCCACATATTTTGCAGTGCTACGAATATTTGAAAACCTCTACCAGTATAATAGCGCATTTAGTTCCAGAAATTTTACGAGAAAGAGGAAGAGTTTGAAGTTTACAGACGCAGCACCTGTCGCCAGTGGTTAAATTCAGGCTAGCGTGTTTGCTTTTTGAATCTTAAATCAGCTTTAATCCTTGCTGAAACGTATATAAAAAATATAAGGCGCATTTTAGTTGTGAGCATTATACACCTTATGTAAAAGAGATGTACCCATATTGTAATGGTCCACTGCTATATCGGAACAAGGGAAATTGGAAATTTCATGTCGATCACATCGAAATGAAATCGTATGCAGGTGTCAAAATGAAATCGTATGTTTAATGGATTTTCTGCATCAACCGGTAAAAGATTTCATTTTTGTTATTTTTACTATTACCATTGTCTTATTATTTTTTAAATATTTGTTCTTCTTCTTCTGATTATTATTATTATTATTATTATTATTATTATTATTATTATTATTATTATTATTATTATTATTGGTGAATTCTCCCCAGAAATGGAAGACGTTAAGCAAGTAACTCGATCAATTTTTCTTTGAGTTCTTCTTGTTGATCCAATAGGCTTTCATTCTTTCCGAGAAGGCTCGTTTACGTTTTTCTGACCATTTTGGTCGGTACTGTTTTTGTTTAGGTTGCTCTGACATAACTTCCCATTTGTCTACTTTGTGTCTGAAGGTGTCTCTTTCTAAAATGTAAAATATTATTATTATTATTATTATTATTATTATTATTATTATTATTATTATTATTATTATTATTATTATTTTAATGAATCTTTGTAAGAACAAAGAAAGGGAAGCATTTCCTGTTTCAGGCTGCAGCTTTTACATTACTCCCTTATTTGAATACCTTTAAAAAAACTTACCAAAATACTGTTTTTATTCTCCGATATCTTGCTATTACGATAACAAACTACTTCTAACAATAGAAAAAAACTTTTTTCTGGCAGTGGAAAGCCATAGATATTCTGATTTTTCCTTGTTAGGAAAATAGACCGTGCATATCTAATATATATGTGGCATCATTATATTAATAAGAACGAGAATGCTAGGAATATAATTGACGATGAGTCATATTACAGACGTATTAAAGCGACAACGTATCAAATCTTAACAATGTTGCAACTTTAATGTTTTTGGACTTGTCAGTATTCCAAGCACCGCCTTGCGTACGTGAGAATTGTACGTAAGTGCTGTACGTCTTGTTCGCAATGATCAGCAGGTTTACCGTTAGAGACCCCTGAGAAACAATGATTACAATGGTGGAATGTTGAGCATGTTTTCCCTAAATATCCATCAAACGAGCATGATTCAATTAATCTGCTCAAATTCACCCTCCATTTATTTATCACATTTGAAACGCTAAAAAAACACAATGGTGCATTCTCGTAGTCAGATTATCCTCGTCGGTTATGAAATAGTGGATCGTGAGGGTAGGTCAAAAAAATTGGCGGTTTATTTAACTTACTTCATGGTCGAAACTATGCTATAACTGGCTAGCCTTTTAGATCGTAGTTACAACTCTGAAGCAGCCTAAATAATTAGCTATATTAATATGCAATACCGTGTATCTTATAGTCCGCAAACAAGTCAAAAAAACGGCTGAAGCGCTGGCACTAAAACGATTTTTTAACTATATCACTGTCCACCACTTCTTAATTCAATTCATTTAAATAGTTGTGTATTTTAAAATTTGAAAAATAGAGCTTCAGGAAAGTCTCTCCTCATTGAGCCGATTCAGGACCTCGTATTAAAAATTGCATTTATGTTGATAGCAATCAGATCACTGGGAAACATGGGATGGGGACAACACTTCCAGCATCTGTTATGATGGTGGTGAATACGCAATGTACATTTTACAAGCTGCAGCTCGTGCTATCAACATAATTTCTGTTGCTAGTACTCTCACCAGCAAGATCTCACTGGGGAGAGACGCGCTGTACAATTCCCACATAACTAAAATATAAAATACAATAAAAGCAATCATTGAACGAAATGGAGAGAAGGGAATGAGAATGCGGGAAAGCTTTCGGAAAGAGTTCAATTGTACGAAATGTATCGCAAGCGCAAGCGTTTTTTGTCGATAATTTGTGTGAGACGGCAACACTGGCCGTCTGCAAGCACCTGCGCGCCTTTGTGGAGCAGCGAAGGGCTGCGGGCTGGAGGCTGAGGGCCACGACCCGCCAAGGCATGGTGGGGGTGGAGGGGGCGGAGGGTCTGCAGGAGAGCTGCTTCGTGGAGGGAAGGAAGGTCAGTCCCCAGCGCGGTACAAAAGGGCAGCCAGCGCAACGCTGAACCTCTTTGGGTCGGGGCGGGTCAGACTTCTAAGTAAAGACGAGCCTTCGATGCAGCCAGATAAACGCATCTCTGGATACACGTGACGAGTCAAATGGCCAAATGCATATTTACTCCTATACGTAATGATATTAATTATATTTATTACTAAAATTCATCATTATTATTACAGACAACTGTCATTTTGTGAAAAAGTATATCAGTTCTTTTTTCAATAATCTTTAAATAATTTAAGAAAAATTTTAAAATGTAATTGTATTTAAATAAATACAATACAATAAATACTTGTGTAATTATACTATTACATCATTCTAATATAGCTGATTTTTGCATGACTTGTGGCATCTAACAACGAAGTTGTACTACAATACGAAAGTTGGGAAAATAAAGGATAATAATAATAATAATAATAATAATAATAATAATAATAATAATAATAATAATAATATTTTATTCCCATCATGTGTTACAAACGTAATAAATAGTCTACATTTTAATTCACTGGAATTGCGATTCAACAGTAACCAGACGTGATTGTTAGGAATACTTGATTATTATTTTATTTTTCTAGTCTCTTGTACGCATATTTCTTTACTGAGCGGCGTGTTTTTCAAAAAAATTTAATTGATGTCTGCGTAACTATATAATACTGTAATACAAGATCCTCTAACACAATATCCGTTCGTTAACATAAAAGACCTGAAGATGGGAGCAAACCCAGGTTCCCGAAACGTTGTTGCCTACAGTATAGTCCAGAATCAGTAAACAAAGATAAATTGCAGATCTTCTAGCAATCACATTTGCCAGAAAATCTAGTTCCCAGAATTTTCACGAAGTCTTACACCAGTATAAAATTGTAGAAGAAAATGAAAATCTCCCTGGTGATTTTGATGACAAATAAACAGCAAACCATGGTAATGATTTCATATCAATGATTTAATTCATAACAACAGAATCCACAACAAATTCCCCGTTGGTCCTGACAATATTCCCAAAATTCTCATTAAAAATCTTCCTCCGTTTGGTAAAGAAACCTTACTCAAGATCAATAACCATATTTAGAAGTGGAGTTTCTTTCCAAAAATATGGCTTTTATGGTACTACCTGTTCCCCAAATCAGAAAGATCCATTCGAAATCAACAATCACCGCTTTATTTCATTCACATGGAACATGAGTAAAATAATGGAAAAATAGCAAACCAACAGTTCAGGTGGTTCCTCGATCTTCAATCGTCATAAGTAGGGCACAGACCTAAAAGGGAACCAAAAAATGGAAAATATTTTTATATGCTTAAAAGGTGATAAATATGTGTTAAAACAATACTAGACGAAAATATTTATTTATTATCTGTATCAAAACTAGTAACCAAGATTGAGAGAAGTCTCAAAGTAAAAAGTGACAGCCTCTATCACTGCAAATTTCGTCTGATCAATCTGAGGAAGTTGGGAGCTACTCGTGTTATGAGTGTATGATATCGTTCGTAGTGTCATTGCCTGAACAGACAGTAGTGTTAGGAATGGCCCTCAGACATTTGGAAAGGCCATGGATCAGATTTACTCCCGCCACACCACACAATCGGAGAAATCCCTAAGTAATATGTGATAAGTGACCAGCCAATGCACTTCAAACTGGCACGACTGGCACCATGTGTCCAAAAACACCAAAGTATTAAATTTGAAAATATTCAAAATTTATTCGTTCATATAAAATTTAATGAAATATTTCATTCGACGAAAATACTTATTTTTATGCAACTTTAAACAAAATATTTATTTCTAGGCATTATGCAATTTGCTTTATGAAAACTATGAGGTGAAACTTGAATTTCCACAGAACGTTCAACGATCGAGATGAAGGGGGGGATATGTATTTGCCTAAAAGTTCCAGCCCTAATCATAAGTAATAACCAATTTAGTTTCCGCTTTGGATATTCCATTATATCATAATAAAAAAACTATCATCCAAGAAGCATTCATGAGTAGCTAATATGTAATAACAGTTTGGATAGAGAAAAAGCGTACGACATCGTATGGACCCAACGAATCATGAAGATTATTTCAAATTATTTCATATAAATTTATATTGGACAGCATAATATAAGTACTAGACAGTAGCTAACTATAAGATACGAGGCAATTTGTCAATATAGATCTGCAAAGATCTAATCGCAACCTCTTAATTTCGTTTAATATTTTAAAATATTAAAACTTCATTTTCACCCCATTGTTAACTCCATAAAATTATCTGCCAAAAATAAACTGAAAGAATTGACAAAATATTGTCAAATATCCCTCCAGCAACAACTGGGGAGTTCAAGAAACTTGAATCAATCCATAATCTTAGTCTAAGTTCTTGAACTGGATGCTTCCAAACCCCTCAATAATAAGCATTCTTATCAACAGCAAGACCCTGCATTAACTCACCAAAGATACTCCACGATTGCTGGCATAAAGTATGATATTAAATCTGCTTCGTCCACAATATTAGACAGTGAGATATTCCCTCTACCGCTTAAAATATATAATAGACAGCCACCTCAAATACCTGTACATAGCGCAATAAAACAACCATTAAATGAGGTCTTGCGATGCCAAAGGAACTAAGTACGAAAATTTTCGAAAGGAGGGTTTTGACATGTACATATTTATTTAAATCAATGATGGTTATGGTTGATCTCAAGTCGGCACAATCTAACTAGTGACGGCTCTGATTGTATGTCAAGGCTAATAAACTTTTCTAAAAAAGCTATGTGCCTTGCGATGACCTCTATTAGTCATCGTCTATATGCGGTTTGATTGTGTATCGTGGTGAGTGTAACTTTTTCTTTTACTGATGTTGTGTGGAATAGGAGGGGTGACAATTGCATTTCGCAATGAATCGGGGAATATTGTCTGTTGATTTACGAATCAGTGGTTTTTGTCAAAAATGACTTGCTTAAGGGCGGGAATATATTTTCAGAAAATGCCGATGTCTATTACTATAACACTCGACGTAGAAATCATATTCATCAGGGGACAGTGAAAACAGCTCATTACAAAAAAATTCACATTTAATACATGTACAGTATTTTACAGCACTTTGTTAGATGTCATTAAACGATTAAATTCGATAGAAAAGTTTAAATCAAAAGTGAAATCGTTTCTGCTGCATAACTGTTTCTATACAATTAGAGACTATACTGAGCACCACAAGGAAAGTAACATTAATTTTAACAGTGATATTTAATGTATTATTTACCATTGGACAGTATAATTCTAAACAATATGTAACAAGTATTGTATCGCAGTTTTGGGGTCAAAGACCCCCATCTCAATCAGGTTTTTCGTCCAGTTTCCCTGACCCATTGAGCAAATGCTGAGATGGCCCCTTGTTTTGCTTCTGGACATAAATGTAACTTCATTATCTGTGCACGTCTTCCAGAATTCAGTGGGAAATATAATTATTCAAATTATCGTTTCCATGTTGTCGGGGCAGGAAGTATTATTCCTTGACGAAGGACATCATGGATAAGTGCCAACAAAACGTAGTGCTTATTTATCCTTGAAAATAGATTTTATTACATGGGAGCGGTTTTTTTCATTCAAAATTCAAGTATTATATGACAGTGTACGGATCACAGAATTTTGAAAATGTGCACAGAATTCACTTCTCCCTATAGCACGTCATACACAGTTTGAACTGTTTTTTGACGTAAAAATAAAAAATAAAATAAAAAAATAAAAAACAGGCTGTAAACGCTTTTAATGCATAAAAGGGGCGTGAGTGGTAAATCGAATCAAAGTAGAAGTGGTAATATGATTTCAGAAAAAAAACACTTGAACCTAGGCAAGTACTAAGTTAAAATGTGTTAATGTAATATGTGCCTTCATATTTGACATTTTTTCAAAACCCCGTCAGTGGCGCCGTTCCAGAAGACATCCAGAACATTCCAGATCGTGAAAATGAGACTAAATTCCTAGAAATTGAAGAAGTTGCATCTTTATCATTGAACACATCCGAACTGCAAATCTCTAGAGCTACTTAGATACGGATACTGTGAGGCGGCAGCATCAATTGTAGGAACTAGTGATGCAACAACAGTACTTACTTACTTACGTACGTACGTACTTACTTTCTCGCATTATTTCTAAATTTGCATTTTTCGAATATTAAAAGAGTTCAACGAAAATGAAATCTGCACCATTTTCATAAGCGTTCTTTACGCTGAGGACAAAGATTAATCAAAAAATTTGGAGCCATTTTTGAGAAAATTTTGTGAATGTTTGGGAAGCTTCATGTAAACTACCCTCAAAAACAAAAATAACCGGTTGATACTCCCAAAGCCTCGGGTTCGTTCAGGTCGATGGAGAGATATTAATTTTGGACAAAATCGGCTGAACAGTTTAGGCGCTAATGTTGACCACAGGCGGACAGGGAGACAGACGTATTGCTGCCAATCCATTTGTCAGCATCAAGAACCCTCAGAACACGGATTCTGGCTTTACCACGTATCGGAGGAAGTTAGTTACGATATATAACAATAGGATTCATCCACGTTTCGTTACCAGGTCCCGGCAATAACGGGTTTTCTGCCGAAACACAACTTTCTCTTCTTACGAAGTAAGTGCGAGAGAGTGAAAATCAAAGAACGTTTCAACGACATAGTTGATTCAAAACCTACAACACAATCAGGGATTAAGCTGGAAGACATTCCCATAATGTAAAATGTATGCTCTTCCTGTAACAGTTACTTTGTCTGAAAATAAAGATGACTTACAGAAAATGTCTTATATTTATCAAAACAATAGGTGACTTTTTCTCAACATTTTAATGAAATTTAAAATTCTGAAGCGCATAGACATCAATCATTTGACAGTATTATTTGATAATCAATATTTAATAACAACTTTTTTCTCAGATTTAAGACATATTATTGTTCATAGCACACCAATATGGACATAGCTTCTTTCCATTTGCCTAATTTTCAAAAATATTTTTCAACTTTCCGATTCCTAAAAAAATGTCTAAAATTATATGGATCTAATAGAACTTTGGTTAAAATTTACTTACAATTTTTATAATGATTTTAGTTTATAGCCTTACGAATTTATTTAGTTTTTGATTCCCCGAAAAAAAAATTATTTGGGCACTCAGCTCCCTTACCTTTGCAAGGCCTCCACCGAACTAAATATACAAAATGTCAGAGCAAAAACAAAAAAGTGGTGCTAGAACAGAGCATACTTTCTTGCTTTATTTGTTCCGGCTCAGCAATGTTATACTACTAAATGAACCTGCAAAAGTATTTTCAACAAGCAAAAAAATTTCCTCGCGCCGAGACTCAAACTCAGGTCCATTGCGTTAACTTACCATGCGCTTTACTACTTCACCACCCAGCAAGCAGGGGGAAAAATTAAAAAAAACAACAGTTTTTGAGAAAAGTTTTTATAATTTGCATTAATTTCAATCATAAATTACGTGGAAAATACTCGTTTCTTTTAAAAAATTATTTTTTACCTTGATTTATTTGGTGGTGAGACGATATTGAACTGTCTTTATTTTCTCGCATTATTTCTAACTGTTGTAATTATCGAAAGTTGAGATAGTACAACGAAAATGAGACCTGTGCCATTAGGAGACCACAATACGAGTTTTTCTGAGTTCGGCGTCTTCGACCCCCACAGACCTCGGTTTTCCCAATCTCCAGGTCTTAAACTTCTGTCGTCCATGGCTTCTTGATGTATTTTTCCCATTCCAGAGTTGCCCTTCCTCTCATTCTTCTTGATGGTTGCCATTGCAATATTTTCTTTGTTAATCTTCCTACAGGTATCTTCTGGACGTCCATATCATTGGAGTGCTTTGTTTCCTAATCTTTTAGTAGTTGAACAGATTACCACCCTCTTTTTTCCACACATTCTCAATTCGAACTTTATCATACCGTGATAAATGTAAACATCTTATAAAGTCCATTTCCACTGTTCTAGTTGTCTCTCATTTCTTGTTTGGGGCCATATTTCTCCCCCATAAAGGACTATATTTTCTACCATGCTTTGGAATATTCGTTTCTTCATTTCTTGTCTAATGTTGCTATTCCATATCACACTGTACAGATATTTCCCATTATTACTCTGGGGTTAATATCCTTATCACATGTGCCAGTGTTACTACTTGTTTAACCCAGATATTTAAAGTTTTTACAGGATTTAATTGTATCACCTTCTACTGTTATGTCCATTAAAGCTCGTCCAATGCGCCTGAGTTCGATTTTGCTAAAATATATATCTAAACACCATCTGTTGCATTCTTCTTTAAGTTTCCTTAGCATATACCCATTGTCCTCTTCATATTGAGCAAATAAGATTTGATCATCTGTGTAGAGGAGAGAGTGGAGGTTGTCGTCTTCAATTTCATTTCCAATGCCCAAACACTTTTTGTACCTAACACTAAATCATAAAATACTAAGGAAAATACGGCACAAGTTAATCAAAATCTATAAAATAAATCTTTACAAGTAAAGAACTTATAATGAAAATATTTTTATTGAAATAATTGGATTGCGTCGAGAAGCTGATACAGAATTGATTGCTTCGTTCTCTTCATTAAGAGAAAACAAGATATGTATTATTCATTGCCTTACATCAAGCTATTTAAATACAACAATACACAATAAACTAATTCATTGAATAAAACCTGCCAATAAATTAATAAATAAAAGCGAAAAAAATAGAGAGATAGAAAGATATGAAAATAAGATATTAAAACACTGCTGGGCAACATGACTAGAGATATTTGCACTTAGGGAGGATTCTTTTACATGCCACAAGTGTGACGCGGCACGCTGACGATCTTCTGTTTGTAAGTCGGTAGACCTCTAAAATGGCTTGAAATTCATGAACTTGAGTTTGAACGTGCGAACTCGGATTTTGAAAGTCATTCTACACAGCAGCCGCCATTAACTTCTTGCCTTCACTTCGTAAGAAGAGAAAGTATTGTACTCGTGCGCCAGAAAACCTCGAATTTTCGACAGAAAAACTCTTGTGTTTTTAATTTTATTTTTTCTGAAGGTATATACATAGGTAGTTATTTCAACTTGACACTATGCAATTTTTATTGCTTACTCACTAACTTATTATAAACATACATACTATACATTGGAGAGGTTGCCCAATATGGGTCCTCTAATCTAGTTATATATTTACGAATTGCTTTTGAAAGAAATGGAAAGGGTATTTATTTTGAATTCTGGTTCTATGGGTTAGATTTTTTGCGAGTCTTAATTCGGTGAGTGCTGGGATTTGATATATGTTATGATATACGTTTCTAGCAAGGTTTGTGATGTGATGATCTAATAATACAATATTGAATTCCTTTATTTATTTAATTTACTTCAAAAACAGATAAAAACTGTGTGACGTGCTACGGGGAAAATGAATTCTGTGCTCGTTTTCAAAAATTCTGTGATCCCTACCCTAAGCCATACACTATTTGAATTTTGAATACAGAAAGAAAATGAGCGTTTTTTGCAAGGATTGTTAACAGAAATATTCGCTCCAAAGTAATAAAATATATTTTCAAGGGTAAATCAGCAATTAATTTGAGCTCTTATCCATCATCATGCCGTTCGTCAAGGAATAATACTTCCTGCAACATCATAGAGAACGATAATTTGAATAATTATATTTCCCACTGAATTCTAGAAAAAGTGTGCAGATAATGAAGTTACATTTATGTCCAGAAGCAAAACAAGGGGCCATCTCAGCATTTGCTCAATGGTTCAGGGAAACTGGACGAAAAACCTGATCGAGATGGGGATCTTTGACCCAGAAACTACGATACAATACTTCTTGCATTTTGTTTAGAATTATACAATCCAATGATAAATAATACACTATATATCACTGTTAGAATTAATGTTACTTTCCTTGTGATGCTCAGTATAGTCTCTAATTGCATAGAAACACTTACGCAGCAGAAACGATTTCACTTGGGATTTAAACTTTTCTATCGAATTTAATCGTTTAATGTCATCTGGTAAAGTGTTGTAAAATACTGTACATGTATTGTATGTGCATTTTTTGTAATGAGCTGTTGGTACTGTCAACTGATGAAAATGATTTCTACGTTGAGTGTTATAGTAATAGACTTCGGCATTTTCTGAAAATATATTCCCGCGCTTAAGTTAGTCATTTTTGACAAAAACCACTGATTCGTAAATAAAAAGACACGGTAATGGTAAAATTCCTAGATTAATGAACAGAGGCTTACAAGAACCACGTGGGTGGGATTTGGTTATTATTCGTACAATTCTTTCTTGTAATATAAAAGTCTGGGAGCTATAAGATGTATTTCCCCAGAATATTATGCCACATCTCAGGAGGGAATGAACATTCGCGAAATATACACAACGAGCAGTATGAAGGCTGACTGAATTTGAAAGAATTCTGAACGCGTAGCATAATGAGGTTAATTTTGTGTTCAGTTCATTTAAATGGACGTTCCATTTCAGGTTTGACTGAATTGAGAGACCTAAAAATTTTGTTGCCTTAACATCAGTCAATGGTACACCTTTCATTTTTAATGCAGTTCAGAATTGTTTATTTGAAATAGAAAAATGCATTAAAACCGTTTTCTTTTCATTTACTATTAATTTGTTATTTCGAAACCAATTTGAAATATCAGATATTGTACTATTTACGGTTTCTTTATTGCAAAGAATGTTCGTATCATCCGCAAAGAGAACTTTTCTTCCGTTTTGAATCGTCGAGGGCATTTCGTTTATGTATAGTAGGAAGAGAATAGGGTCTAAAATCGATCCCTGAGGAACTCCACGCGTAATTGGCAAAGAGTCAGAAAGGTGTGTACATAATGTTCCATTATTCCAGTAAGGTATTTCTACTCTATGAGATCGTTGTTTAAGATACGAACGTAACCAATCTAGGGCAATACGACGGATTTCATATGAAGGTAATTTTGAAAGTAAAATGCCGTGATCAATGACGTCGAAAGCTTTAGAAAGAACTAAAAATAATCCAATAGGTGCTTCGTTTTGATCCAATGATGAGGCGACATATTTAAGGGCAGCGAATATCGCTGTTTCCGTAGATTTTGATTACCCAAATGTTGGCAATCTGAAAGCGCGTCGTGTTTAATGAGAAAAGTTTCTATTCGTACGTAACAAGTCTCTCTAAATTTTTGCTGCTGATTATTTGAAATGAACCATGGGGCGTTAGTTATGTTTCTCAGTAATTGGTTTTGGATTACTTGGAGTTTGCGAATATTTGTTTTGGCGGCGTTGATCCATATGGGACAGGCGTAAGTGATTAAAAATCGTATTGTTGTTTAGTATATTGCTATGGCGGTTGTAGTGAACTGTGTCTGTTTATTATCGATTTTAACTGATGTTGTTTTGCCTCAACTGATGTTGTTTTGAATCGAGATACAGTCCTAGGTATTTAATTGGTTTGTTGGGATGATACCATTCTATTGAGATGATGTTAATTGTTAGCGGGTTGGGGTGGAGGGTATATGATCTAAGTGAGAATATTTTTGTAAGAGAATATTTGGTGAGTTTAGCTGAATTGTATATTTCGCGGCCCAGCTCTCAAGCGTGTGTAGGTATCATTGTGTTTTTGCTCTTAAGTCTGCTAGTGAGTTGCCAGAGATGTATAAAGCTGTGTCGTCCGCGAATTGTGCTGAATGTATGTCTTTTTGGTTTGGGAATGTCTGCTACATATAGGTTGAACAACGTTAGTGATAAGGGGGATCCTTAGGATAATTCTGCTTTGATGCATTGGGGGTTAGAGAGGTAGCTGTTGATATTGACGGAGAAGGTTCTATTGCTTAAAATATTGTTAATGATTGTGAGTTGATAATAAGGTGTGCCTACTTGGGAGAGTTTGAAACTGAGAGCTTGGTGCCATGTACAGTCAAACGTCTGTGCTACATCTAAAAAGAGTGCTATGGTATGGTTTTTTGATTTAAAGGCTGAGTAGAAGTGTTCAGATAGTCTTAACAGTAATGATGTTGCATATATATGTTCTTTGTGAAACCGAACTGTACCTTGGGGATTGAGTTAGTTGCTTTTAGGTTATGTTTAAGTCTACTTAGAATTATTTTTTCAAACATTTTTGAGAAGGTGGTTAACAAGCTAATAGGGCGATAGCTATTTATCCCTGCTGCGATCTTTTTTAGTTTAGCAATGGAGATTACTATTGCATGGTTTCATGAATGGGAGAAATAGCCAGTTCTGAAGCAAGAGTTAAATATATTATTTAAGTAGGCTGTCGCAGATATGGTAGGTTTTTTATTGTCATGTTAGTGATGTTGTCATGTCCTGATGATTTTTGTTGGGGAGCTTTCTAATATTTGTTTAAATTTTTGTGGGAGAAAGAAATATATATTATGGTGTGAGCCGTATGGGTATATTTTGCTACTTTGAATGATTTTATGTTCAGGGTGGAAGTTGGTGTTATTAACTGCGGATGTTGTTTCAAAATATTTGGCGAGTTCTTCTGCTTTTTGAATTGATGTGAGCGTTTTTCCAGTGGGTGTATTTAGAATGAGAATTAGTTGTTTTTTTTTTCTTTAGAGTTTTCCTTGTGAATTGCCACAGAGAGTTATCGCTACTGCTTAATGAGTTTATAAAATTGTGGAATTGCTGATTATTGTGAGTTTTTATAGGACTTTTAACAATATTGGTGTTAATATTAAGTTCTTTCTTTATTTCAGATGTTCTGAGTTTATACCATAGTCTTCTCGTTTTATTTTTAATGTTTATTGCAGACATGTCGGGAGGAAGTTTGTTATGTTTTCTTTGCGTTTTGTTGTCAGTAGTGGGTGATTAAGCTTCTAACATAGATTTTCTAACAATTATTGTTGTTACGGACTGATCTATATCGAGTCGATTGTTTAAGATTTTTATGCGGGACAGTTTACACACCCGGGATTTTTTTTTTTACACTGGATAGAATAGTGGTTCCGGGCGCAAAAAGCACACGTGATTAGTTAAAATTATTTTTTGTGTGTCCGTAGACCAAACACCGTTGACACTGAATGGGACCGTTGTGTTTTTCCTCTTTTCTGTTATTACTCGATGTTCCTCTTTTCTGTTATCACTCGACTCATAGTTGGTTTATTTGTAGGATGGTTTCGGGTGTTTCTGCGCCATTGAATTCGACTGCGACCACTGGCAATGGATTACCTACTTTTGTAGTCTGGTGATATTTAACACTGAAGGGTGGTTCTGTTTAAGGTCTCCAAAAATGTCCTGTTCAATTATAGATTGATGAAGGTTTTTGAACACAACGGAGAATATTTGTAGGGCGGGTACTTGTATAAGTGGAATTTCCGTTGTGTGTATGAGATACTTTATTATTTTCCGAAAGTTTCTAGATTTTTTTGCACTGATCTTTATCTTTTTGTACTTTACATCTGTTATGAAATTATTAGTAATCTATGTTTGGTCCAAAGACATTTTATTTTGTTCTTCCTCGATATGAATACATTAATCTCTAATAGTATTTGAGCATGATTTGGAGCAATAATACCCTGCGTAGTGCTTGGAGAAGAATTTTGGATAGAGTTAATTAAAGCGTTCGTCCAAATATAGCTTCGTCGATTTCCGATTGTGCTTTAGCTGTTTAATAGGTGGGAGAGAGGATGTAAGACAGTGGTTGATGGGCATGATGGGCTATTAATTAAGAAGCCGTGTCGTACTGGTCGTCAAAATCACTGGATTTTGATAAGAGTCCAACTCTGATATGGGGAAGGGCACCAGCGGAATATTCGTGTTAGTGATGGCTACGTCGAGATTGTCTGGAAGACAATTCGACTTGTATGGGAAGTGTGTAGGATCGACCGGAGCAAGTACTTTGAAATCGTAATTTCGACAGAGATTGTGAAAATATGTTCTGTCTGGAGAATTGGTTGTACAACTCCATGACGTATATTTGGCGTTTATATCACCAAGCAAAATAAAGGTAGTATTTTGGGAGAAAGTGGTCAAAAATATGACCTAATGAGTGGTTTTTTCGGTCGTTTGCATGCCGTGATGACTATGAAATCACCACTCATGTGAGAAGCTTTCGCTGATATAGTTTTCATTCCAGGTGTGAAGAGCAAAAACTTGGGTTAATTACTAATGCTAGTTTTGTTTAGGATCATCACGCCACTAGCAGGGATATCATTGAGACGAGCTGCTTTGTAGCACTTATAACCTGGAATATACTTATAATCTGTAATGTTTTAAAAGAAAATAAAGGGGTTCCAGTAACACAAGCTACGACAATTTTTTTGCAGATAAAAATGAATAAAAGTGCGTTTTTTTTAGGGGAAATACCGTTGAAACATAGCTTTCAGATAGGAAATTTAATATTTTCATTCCATCCAAATCGTCTCTAATTTGAATATCTATTGCAGTCGAATAGAGTATGACCACTTCCATTCGGCAGAATCAGTCGGCCGTTCGCGCTCGAAATTTTGTTCGGCTGAACACGGATGCCCTCTGAACTAAGAGCTTGCAGGTCGAGGCCGCGACCGACCTGTCCCATTGTTCAAGAGCGCCCGCTGCCTGTTGCGACATTCCTGCATCACATGCAAGCGTACACATCGCCCATTATGCGTATACGTGCATTGTGCGAGCCCTAGTGCTGCTGCACGCCTTCTTAGTACGTCCGCACGTAGGTGACACTATCGAAAGGGGATAGAAAATTTCTCTTGTAAGTATGTTCCGAGATCGCAAAGGCCATATAAAACTAAATAATGAGATATGACATCATGAAAAATTTCTTTTTCGAAAGAAATGTCATTATAATATGACTGATGTCTCGTTTACATTTTCGAGGTTTCTTAGCTTCTTCTAAACGTTGATGGATAATGTATGTAACTATTTGGACCCATGTGAACATACCGCACTTTATGCCTTTTTACACAGTACAGTTTTTAATCAGATTTTCGTACAGAAATTGTTCACGATTCTAACCTAGAAATATAAGAAGCCAGAAGTGTTTACACGGTCGGCACGTGTTTTGTGCTAATTGCCACAAGGCGCCACCAGGGGGCTCTGCCAGGTTATACACGCAGACTTCCCGATATCGGAATACCTGTTCTTATTACCTATAACTCTAGCAAAAACATTGAGAAAGCTCTTTATGTTAGCAAATGTGTCAGCGGCATACAGATAATAGTCTAATATTTGTATATTTTTTTTCTCAAAGCACTACAAATATCATCGTGACAAACAGAAGGATGAACGTGAGCACTGGAGATTATAATTAGACATCATATGTTTAGATAACTCCTATTATAAAATTTAATTATAAAAAATTTCCACGGTCTTACGAAATTATATAAATCTTATTTATACTGCTTAAGAATGATTACATCAGCATTACAGATTAAAGATCCCTATTTATCTGTTAATGATCTCATTTTCAGATTTTTTATCTTTAATATTTACGATTTTTTCCATAGTTGAATCATCTGAAGGCGATGCAATTATGTTCGTCACGTGCTCGAATTTTCATCGCAAGCTGTTTCAGCGCTTGTTATCATCAGAGAGACTCAAATTACCCTCCAGCTGAATCGTCTAGATTTGCTTTTGTTTTATATATTTTATTTATTTCTCATTAGAAACATTAAAAATGTAAGTGACGTATGGGGGGAAGTATAAGGTTTTCGGCTTCGTAGGAAAACTGGAATTTTAGCATTTACGCTAATCTCAAACTAAGGTTTCACAAAATTCGAGGAATCATTTTATCTATTTACATCTTCCAGACCTCTCAATTTGTAAGTTTTTTTGTGAACGGGTCATTTAAGTTCTTAGATGGCGAATAATAAAAAACAATAAATGCCTGCCATATTCGATATTGTATAGGCGTATTCCAATCTTTATCAACCCGTTAGTAAGAAGTAACTTTTGACAAACAAGTTCCAAACAGGTAAACAAGCATGATTTAATTAAACGTTAGCAATGTGTAGAAATTGTTACAGCAGTGTAAATTGCATCTCTCTGGCATGAAAAAGATTTATATAAGATTACACTTCTCAGTCCTCCAGGTTTCATGTGACAGTAATTGTCATTTAAATAATACTGCCAACAAAAGTACCAATAAAACAGCCTAAAGTACAACAAAATGAACTACAAAAAGTTATTTTCATCACAATTATCTATTTAATAAATTATACCATATACCCGTCTTTCAAGTGTCTAGTATTTGCGGTACCTAAAATGGGAGGTTTTGGAGCATAAAATCATAAAGTTTAGTCACAATATACCAACGTCCACCTAGAGTGCGGTAATATTCATTCCTTAAACCTTCTGATATCATGAAAAAGGATGTAACAAAACAGTAATTAAAATTGCATAATTTACTGTTGTCGCTAATCTTGACATGCAGCTACTATATATTTTTTGGAAATAAACCGTTCCAATCAAATCATGCGAGGAAATGTTCGAATTTACAGTGGAAATGAGTAGTTTTGCATGACCCGAAATGGCAGTCAAGTATTCTAAGCTTCCTGCCTACGACTCCGAATACTTCCTGTGTTCAATTAAACGGAACAAGTCGCTCATTGTCTTTGCTCGCAAAAGCGAGTTCAACGAGTGATTCACCAGCCTCGTCTCCCCTCATAAATGAATGAAGCTAGTGATGCTGAACGGCACATTATTTCACGTATCATTTTTTTTTTTTTGCAATTTTCGAAAATTCACTGTTCAACGAAAATTATTATTTCGCCATACTTGTACCTGATTTTCAAGCGTCCTTCGCCATATCCATAGAAAATAATTTAAAAAAATATGGAGCCGTTTGTGGGAAGAAACATCGCATAAATTGCATTCACTTCAAGCAGAAATTACGTAACGTATGTAACTTTTTTAACAAATTTGTTCGTTTAATTTTCGGGGAAATTTCTGTATTTTCGAAAATTGCAAAAATTTAACAATGCCAAATTACTATATTGAAGATACAGATTTTTGCCTTAAATTAAATCTGTTTAAAAAAATAGATATTTAAAAAATATTATGTAATATTCTTTTTAAATACGAGCAGTTTTTGCGTAATTTATGTTTGAAGTTAATGCAATTTATAAAAAGGCATTGCAAAAACGTCTTCAATATTTTCTTTAAATTCTATCTGCGGATAGAATAACGGACATTTAGAAGATTGGCGTAGATCTTAAATTCGTTTTCTGAATTATCGATTAAAGAAACATTTTCTCAAAAATGGCTCCAATTTTCTTCTTTAAATGTTTTCCATGAATAGAACAAAAACACCTAAATGGATGGCGGAGTCCTCATGTATGTTGAATTCTGAAATTTCGAAAATTACAAAAATTAACGTTGCAAAAACACAATTTTGAAGATACAGAGATTTGACTTAAATAAAATATGTTCTAAAAATAGATCTGTAAAAAAGGTCATGCAATATATTCTTGAAAAACGAGCAGTTTGTGTAACTTCTACTTAAATATAATGCAATGTACGAAAAACATTATATTAAGAATGCTTCATTTATTCTTTAAATTTTTCCTCCGGGTATCAAAAGACGTTAAAAATAGGGGCTGGTCCTTTTTGTCGGCGAACATCGTATTTTCGAAAATCGCATAAAATTAACAAAGCTAAATGAATATTTTGAAAATATATATTTTTATTTTAAATGAAATCTATTCTAAAAAACTAGATTTTTGAAAATGGTCATGTATTTTTTAAACAATAAGCAGTGTTCGTGTAATTTCTGTTTCTGTAAATTTATAAATGCAATATATAAAATAAATCTTAAACACGCTCCAAGTTTTTCTTTAGTTTTTTCCATGGATATAATAACGATCGCTCGACAGAATAATACAGATCTTGTCTTCGTTGAACACTGTGATTTTTCGAAAATTGCAAAATATTAACATTGCGAAAGTACATTATTGAAGATAAGTATCTTTGTCTAAAATAAAATCTGTAAAATAAATTACTGCCGAGTGACTACGTGGTATAGTAGTATAGCGGTTAACTGGATGGATCTGAGTCTCAGTCTTGTCCGGGAAAAGATTGCTGTTTAGAAACAATTTTGCAGGTTTCATGTAGTAGTACAATATCGGGGAGCTTTTGCAAATAACGCGAGAGAGTATGTGCTATTGTTTCATTTCTAGTTTTCATTGTTACCTACGAGGAAAAGTTTAAAGAAAAAATTGGGAGCGATTTTTTAGAAAATAATTGTTTAAAACTTGTGTATATTTCATGGCAAATTACGTCAAAATTACTCATGTTTTCGAAATATCGTACGTGACTTTATTTCAAGATCTGCCTTTAAACAAAAGATTTCATGAAGAAAAAATCTTTAACTCCAATATTGTAGTTTTAGGAAGACACCGAAAAAAATGACATATTTTTTCGCTTTATTTCGAACATTAGCAAGTTTCAAAGATTTCAACAAAAAATAGACCTTAACTCACTGGTTCCTTCGTTTCACATTCGGATTTTTACTCTTAATATAAAACATTGAATATTTGACTTCATTTCAATTATTACAGTACTATTTAATATTTTTTTCACTGTGTGAAGTGATATGCGAGTGATTTGCGATTTGTTATTTGTTGAAAGAAAAAAGTTCTGAAGAAGATAAAATTAAGGTTAAGAGAAATGCAATGATTTTCTCTACTGAAAATACAAGCGTGTTCTAATTTCTTGTAGTTTGCGATAGCTCCCTATTATAAATGAACCCTTGCGAATGAATAAAAACGAATGAAAGTAGCTAACCCTGCGATGTTTAAATGGAAGTTTTGCAAAACCTTGATGGTAATTTTTGTAAAAATGTGTTCTAAATATGATAAAATGCTGTTTAAGATGATAGAATGCTGTTTACGAAATTAGAGAAAAAACATAAAAATTAGAATAACGAAAAGGTTTTTAAATGTTGCATTTAAAAAAATTCAACTAATAACATAATATAATATTTCGTATAATGTAAGTAAATAATATTTGATAACTTGTCACAAAATATGTTATTTGATAACTCGTCACAAAATAAAAATTAGAAAATCAGTAAACAATATGCAATCAACGAAAATCAATGCGACAATACGCAAAGCTGTAGAAGCTGAAACATGAAATGTTAGGAACGTAAAATGATGGTCCAGTTAACGAAGTCTAAGTTGGGTTTGGCGTTGAAGTCTTCAGATGGAAAGCACAAACGAGTAAGCGTCAAAGAGCAACGTGCGAAGATCCGTCTCCGGCAGAGGTGCCGCCCCTCTGTGGAAAGACAGTACTTTCCGGAAAGTTTACGTCATGCGTATTAATACATATACATGCACTTCTTGCTGTCTCTTAGCCACGTTCAGAATAGAGTTCGGCCATGTTCACACTATGAGTCTGAGGGAAGGTACCTACTATTTGAAGAACCCGTGCAAAGCAACTTCCGCTAGGCAACCCACGCAGCTGCCTACGGGCCAACCTGAGAAGGGGAGGGGGGCGTCAGATGATACTAATAAAATACATATCCCTAATAAACAAAAAAAATTATAAAAATGGAACTATTTTACGAGTTAAAAAGTTTATAAACTCGGATTTCTCGGAGAACTCTCCAAAAAATCGGATTTCTCGGAGAACTCGTCTCCTCCACCAACACGCCAACCTATCGACGGAAAACAAATTCGATCTCGAGTGATGCATTAGAGCCGTGTGAACGGCGTTTCGTCAAGTGTCATTTGAGCATTAACTGTCGCCGTCCACGGGATGTCCAAATGACTTCAAAAGGTTTCCTCTGGACGGGTACTTCTTTCACGCTTGTGCACTTGAGATTTCGAAAATTTTCATTTAAGAATTTTGAACAGTACAATTTCATGTCAATCCGAGTGTCCAGCACAGCGAGTGTTGGGCGTGAGTAGAGATTCTTTGGAACTACATCGTCAGTAAACTGCATAATTCTTTTTGTTTCATATAGTAATAAGGGGCAGATTTTAATGAAATGTCATTTTTACTTTCTCGCTTGGGAGTAGGGAGAAAGTTATGTAATGCTGCGCGAAAAACAGCGAATTTTCGGCAGAAAAACTGGTGGATAAATCCAGTTGCTACATTTAGAAAAAAAATCCTCTAACACATGGTGTCTCCACGTGTTCCAAATCCATGTTTTGTAGGATGCCGAAAAATTGAATGACGCCAAAGCGTCTGTCTATTCGTCCGTCTGTCCGTCTGTAAGCAACGCTATCGGCTAAACCGATCAGCCGATTTTCTCCAAAATTGATGTTCCCCTATTAGTCTGGCTGATATTGAGGCTCTTTGAATTTGAAACCGATATTTTAACTTTGTGGAATACTTCACATGACCTCCCTGGGACATTTTCCAAATTTAAAAAAAATGGCTCTATTGTTTTTATTAATCTGTTGGGTAGTGTGTGAAAGGCGTTTAAGAGAATGGTGCAGGCCTTAGGTTCGTTGAAAACACTGATTCTTCGATAATTGCAAAAGTTCAAACTTTTTCCGGCGTCTTCCTGCAACTAAAATATTAAAGATAGTGATTTTGTTCCTTATTAAATATATTCCTTAAAGAAAGGTTTTGAAATGAGTTGATGTACAATTTTTCAAAAATTTTAGTTCTTTTCGCGTAACTTTGCGTGAAAATACGAGCGAGAAAGTAGTACGCGGTGTTTTAGCACCACTACTTTTCTTTTCACTTTAGAACAATGTATTTTAGAATAGATGTTAATTTTATGTTATGTCAGAAGAAATGACCCATTTTTCGGTTATACCATTAGAAAACCGAAAAATTGACAAGATGGGTGGCGATAGATAGCAGCCGGCAAAAGTATGTGGCAAAACCGAAAAGGTGGCCCAGACCAAAGAAATTTAAAAAAACAGTATGAGACAGTCTGTGTCATTCTGTAGCACCATTAGTTCATTTTTGATGAGCTAAATTTCTCATCGATCTGCGCAAGCCATAAACGTGGTCTTGTTTCCAAAAACGGAGGAAGAGAAATGCGCACATTTGTTGAGGTAGCGGCAACATTCCTTAACGAATATATCTTTTTTACATGTTTCATTTACGAAAAAAGTTTTTATAACCCTGTCTGTGGCTTTTTTGTCCATTGTGAATTTGTTGTAAATTGTTCTTTAAAATTAATCTTCATCGTCGGAGGTCACCAATTGAAGTGATTTTGTCTTTCCTTAAATTAAAAAAAACAAACTCAAGAACTTCTATGTTGTATTAATTATTTTAATGAATGCACAGTATTATAAATATACGGTAACGTCACTGTCACAAACATGGAGTTCCTCTTACTCAGATCGGGAGAGTACGTCCTTTGTGAAGTATGGTATATCTGTAACAAATAAATATTTTATTCGTTTACATGGCAATTAGCATTATTTATTGTTGTAGAGTAAATGTTGATTCGTAAAGCTCCATTGTACTGAAACATCAGTAGAATTATCATTATATATTATTATACAGAGGAAGTTTGAGAGTGAGAATATGACACAGAAAAACATTGATTTTGCTTTGTACACGTTTTTGAGAAAAAATAAATAAACATCTCAATTTAAAAAACTTATCCAGCAAAATGGATATTTAATAGTACGTTAATTATAAAATATTTTAGCCGGCCTGGACGATCGAGGTGGCCAACACCGTCTTCCGACGCATCGCTTTGGTCCGAAGTTTGCGTCGGGACGCGTCGGAACTAGTGGTGCAACAACAGCACATACTTTTCGCATTATTTCTGTTCCGCTATATTATACTACTACATACACCTGAACATTTTTTCAACCAGCAAAACACTTTTCCGCACTGAGATTCGAACGCTGGTCTTCCGATTTAACATGACGTGCGCCTTACCCCTACGTCATGGAAACGATCTGACTTCCGAACTCAGGCCGACGCTTAAGAATTGTCTCATCACAATACTTCCAATACGCAATTTTTTTGAAATTCAGAAAGATCAACGAAAATGAGACCTGCACCATTATTTTGAGCGTCCCTTGTTTTACACATGGAAAATTTTTAAAGAAAAAATTGGAGCAGTTTTTAAGGAAAGTTACTGAAGTTAACCCCCTTGGTAATTTATTTGAGATGGAAGTAGCACTATTTCCAAATATTCGGCCAGGTTCTACAGCTATATTGTCCCCTCAAGTAGTTAGACCATATTCCAGAAAATTCGTTGGTAAAAATATTTCTTCTTCGAAAAAAGGAAGAGAAAAAAATAAATCGAGAATCTTAATTGACACCCCCAGAAATATAAATTACAGAAAATGTACAGAGAGAAGGAAAGAAAACTAGCATGTTAAAATGATGAAGCAGAAAGCAAAAGAGTTTGAAAGCAGCAAAAACGTATTAGGTTTAATAGCAACAAAACAAACCAAGAAGAGAAGATTTCGTTCAAATCTGACTCTAATGCCAGTGGTAATGAATCAGTAAAACTGAGTTGAGTGAGGGCATTGCTCAGTAAAACTGATTCTGAGGGGCACTGTTCTGGCATTTGCCTGCTGTTGATGTATTATGCAATGAAAGACATGATATGTGTTTGTGTTAAAAGAAGTGATACCAATTTCGGTGAACTCTCAAGATTTCCGAAAATTGCAAAAAATTAACATCGCAAAGATACAATATTGAACATAGTGATGTTAATTTTAAATAAAATCTGTTCTAAAAAATATCTCTTTAAAAAATACCTTGTACAATTTTTTTAAACTAGTCGTTTTCGGGTAATTTCTTCTTAACATTAATGCAATTTATAAAAAAACATTTTCTCAAAAACGGCCCTGATTTTTCTTTAAATTTTATCCATAGATAAGAGCAAAAGTACGCTTAAAGAATGAAGCTGGGCTCATTTTTGTTGAACTCACTAAATTTTCGAAAATTGCAAAAGTTAGTAAGTAAGAAAGTATGTGCTGTTGGAGCATCGTCATTGAAGTAAGTCAAGTCAGTAAGAGTTGTCATGAAAGTAACAGGCGTTGCAAGAAGAGCTGTAATTAATCTAACGTGCCCAGAGGGTGCTCAGCTTCTTCTTAACCTCAGAGATACATAAAGGCAAAAGTTTAAAGTTAAAGGAGCAAGACTCATAAGCTACAATGAACTAACGAAGAGAAAAGAGAAAAAATTGGATTTCCACAAAAAACAAAAAGATGTTCTTTGGGCAACTTGAACTGGGTTCAGAGAAAGGAAATAGAGAGAATAACCTCACCATAGATGTCAATGAGGTCAGTAAATTTTGGAGTTCGTTGTGGACGGAACCAGGACGCATAAAAAGATCGAAATGGATGAAGAAAATTGAAACAAAGCATACATAAATAATGCCAATGGAAATGAAAAGATTTACAGCTGAATATATTGCAAGGATGCTAAAGAAGAAGAATAACTGGAAGGCGCCAGGTCCCGATAAAATCCAGAATTTTTGGCTTAAACAACTAGTGTCTGTACATGGAGCTGTAGCAAGATGTTTCTCCGAATCCGATCCCGAAAACAATTCCAATCTTTCTAACTGAAGGGAACATATATCTGCTGGGCGAGAAGGGGGACTCTTCGAAGCCCGAAAGCTATCGGCCACGTTGTACAAGTTGTTTACTGCTGTAGTAAATGAAGAAATCTACAAATCCTGCGAAACAAACCGTATTTTGGCAGAAGAACGAAAGGGATGTGTCCATGGAACATAATAAAACCTGTATTAATGCCCTTTTTGTAATAATTATATATTAATACAAATATATGTTGTATGTAATATGTATGTAATAATTATATAATAATTAATACAAAATAAACCCTGGGCTGCAAACAGCAACTTACCATCGACGCTATAATACTGAAACAGGTGCAAACTGAAAAGCGAAATCTACATGTATACTACATAGATTACACCAAAGCATACGATCCCTCCTGTCCCACACGGCTGGCTATTGAAAGTTCTTGAAATTTACAAGATCTCTCCGGGAATTATTAAATGCTTGAAGGCGATGATGATGATGATGTGGAAAACAAACTTTCATATTGAAAATAGAAAAATTGCATCCATTAACATTAGAAGAGGAATATTATTCCAAGGAGATTCCCTCTCGTCAATGAGGTTTTGTTTAGCCATCAACCCATTATCTGCACTATTGTAATAAAGTAATTTAGGGTACAAGATAAAATATGATAAAAAGATCACTTATCTTTTTATGGATGATCTGAAACTCTACGCTAGAGCCATGGAACAACTTCAATCCTTGACAAACACTGCGGTTATCTTTAGTAAGATATTAACATGTCATTTGGTATAGACAAATGCGCTATTCTCAATGTTCGAAAACATGGAACTGTACAACAACCAACAGTTCCAAGGTATTGAAGAATTGGAACCTGGTGCTATGTATAAACATATTGGAATATGGCAGAGCTCTACAATTGAACACACCCAGCTAAAGAAGAACTTCACGTAAAAGAACAGGAGTAGAATAAGTAAAGTACTCAACACAAAATTATCAGGTAAAAATATTGTAACAGCCATCAATACCTGAACCGTACCAATAACCTACTCTCTTGGAATAATTAAGTGGTCTTACTTAATTTAAATTTGTTAAATCGAATAACAAGACGATTACTCACTAAATTCCGATGTCTGCATCCCAACTCTTCCACAGATAGACTCTACCTACCCCGAAAAGTTGGAGGAAGAGGCCTACTGCATATACACTGGTTATGTAGGAAACTAGAACAGAATATGAAAAGTAAACTGATGAACTCCTGTGACCTAATTATGCAGCAGTTTAATGAAATTGACTTAGGTCACACGCCACTGAATCTTTCTTGTAACACCACGAGAAGCATTCCAAATACACAAGATAAACCACGAAGGAGGAGAAAATCCTACACGAAAAATTTCCCAATCATCTGGAAGAACAATATATTGATAATGTTGCGTCTCTGCATTGGCTAATAAGTGAATATTTATACCCAGAGACTGAAGGGTTTGTAATGGCTATCCAAGATTGGGTTCTGCGAACCACAAAATACGAAAAAAATATTATGAAGATTAATGTAATAGAGAACTGCAGAAAATGTGAATCATATGGCGAATCAATTGAGCACATTATGGCGGGCTGTCCGGCATTATCAAACAACGCCTATCTTGAAGGACACAACCAACTCGCAAAATTGATACATCAAGAACTTACTGTTAAACACAGGTTGCTTGACTCTTCTACGCCGTATTACAAATATTGTCCAGCACCTGTATTGGAAACAAAGAACTATGTGATGTACTGGGACCGATTTGTTATCACGGATAAAACAGTGGAATATAACAGGCCTGATATCCTCCTCATTGATAAAACCAATAAAGTATCCTCTATAATTCATATTGCAGTTCCTCTAACCCATAACATCAGGAAAACTGAATTAGAGAAGATCAGAAAGTATGAGGAGCTTGTAATGCAATTGAAACATCTGGCAGTTGGAGAAAGTTCTCATATATATGCCTTGGTGATCAAATAATTTTAAACAATTGAACATCATGTTTTCATGAGTTAAGATAAATCTAAGTAAAATAATGAAAACGTTTAACTAATGAAAATCCTAACATGGCAATCTGTTAGAAACACATATTGTTACATTTAAAGTGGATATATATAATAATACTCTGATAGTACTTGTACTTGAAGTGGATAAACATTATGGATTAATAGAAAAATTGATTTTATTCAGTTCCAAAGAAATTATTAAAACATGTTCAAAACTGCTGAAATAATTTTTTTTTAAGATGAGTGTAGAGATCAAACATTTCACATTTTTTCTTTATGACAAAACTTAAAATGAATATCTTTAAATTTTGGTTTCTTTGATTATAATATCAAAATAAAACTATCTCTTCAAAAAAAAACAACATGTATTTCCTGGACATTTCTTATTTGAAAGATCGGTCAAAGAGGTGACTAGTGGTCAAAGCAGTGTGAAGGCTTTTACAATTAGACTTTCCTATTGTGTTTGCTCAGAACATCGTCTTCAAAATCTATAGCATTGCTTTCAAAGAAAGCATTTGCTTAAAAAATCCTTGATCATATTGTTAAATTTCAAAAATGTTTGCAGATATTATATTTTGAGATTTATCATGAATCTGGGTACATATTAATGCTTATTAGGAATGATCATCTTCATAAGTAATTATAAGTAGTCAATATGTTGCATAAATAATATTAAATTCAGTCATTCAGGACAGTTCTAAATGATGTCTGCTTCTTTCCTCATTGAGTGAGTCACTTGCAAGTAATTTAACACACTCAAATGTTGTAATGTTAAATCTTAATAAATCTGATGAACAATCTCTTTCCTCTATTATTTTCACTTAACAGTTTCAAACATATTATCTTTGAAAGATTATCACACGTAATAAAAAACGACATCGGGAATGACCTTTTAGTTTTTTGTTAGATGTTTGTTTATTGCTCTATTTGAAAAATTATGAGTTTGAAATAAAAGGTAGCTGAAACGGGACACATTAAAACATGAGTTCTTCAGGAATGGAATCAGTTCTAGTTAATATTAATTTTATTTTCATTTTTATTTATTTTAATCCTTTGTACTGTAGGATCCACCTGCTTATGGTTACAGGAGGTGAGGACTCCTGGCTATATTTGCCTTTTTGGCATTTGTTTCCCCACTTCCAGAGCCCTCTGTATATTAACGGCTCATAAAAGATCTTAGGTGCTTTTTGGAAGGGAGAGCAGCAGGGGTGTGTCAAGCGCCATGCTTCATTTGAGTATTTTCCCAATATTTACGATTAATAAAGCCATTAAATATTGGTACTCATTTTGAAAGGAGGCTGAGTGAATCTCTGGAACCCCTAAATAGGACATAGCCAGGTAAAACTCCCCTTCTTTGATAGAGTTGGTCCCTCAGGTTAGCAAATGTGTCCTAATCACTATGCTTTCACAGAGATTGTGAAAATTATGAGGTGCATTTTTAGTGAATTATGGAAAATTGAGCTATAAATTCAGCCTGATACCTAAGAAATGTATATAAGGAAAGGCAGCTGGAATCCTATTGAAAAGGGTACTCGAGAATACCATCTTTAGTTTCAGAAATTCCAATGTTGGCTGCTACATGTTGTAACATATCCTTTTAAATCCAATAATCATTATAAATTTTAAAAAAATAATATAATGTCCCAAAAGTCAATATATAAGGTAATATTAATTATCTTATTGAAATATAGGTTATTCTCTAACTGAAATGTTCATTGAAATTCAGTATTGTAAAATTCCACATATTTCTAAAAATATTTGCTTTCATTTTTTTTATGGTCACAAACATTTTTCAGATTTTTGGGACATTATATTATTTTTTAATTCATAATGATTATTGTAACCTCTAGGATGGCTCATGGGTGGCTTACTAGCTTCCCATGTTGTGGTCCTGGGTTCAATTCCCAGTTGAGGCAAAAATAGAGTTGTAGCTTTCCTTTAAAATTTTCCCAGTTTCTGTAGCTGTGTGACAAACAAAAGCTCAAGCAGGCGGATCTTGCTAGTTACGATGAATAGAATATGTCATGTTTGCCTCATGTCGCTCTTACCCTCAAGCATGGGAATTTTACAAGGCCCAGGCATGGGGGACACTGGTAGCTGACTGGTGAAGTTGGACTACCAACCCAATAACGCCAAATATGTACATGATTTTTGTATTTAAAAGGATATATTGCCAACATATAGCAACCACATTGGAATTTCTGAAACTACAGATGGTATTCTCAAATACCCTTTTCAATAGGATTCCAGCTGCCTTTCCTCTATATAATTCTTCGGTATCAGGCTGAATTTATTACTCAATTTTCCATAATTTACCAAAAAGCCACCTCATAATTTTCACAATTTCTGTGAAAGGTTTTTCACTTTCCCAAGCAGTCAATACTAATATGCACATGCTCGCACCAACATTGGTGAAAGAGTGGTGGTTTTCTTTCCATTTATTAAATGAATCATCTAAATATTTGTTAATAGTGCAAATGTGAATGAAAAGACAAACGTTTCTAAGATTATATTTTCAGTATAAAAATAAAGTTTTTCATTTTTACAAGTAAAATATTTTTATACTAACATCCTACATGGGTAACAATAATTTACAAATATTCAGACATTGTTACATGTTGTTAGACTATTTTGTTACAAGATGTTATTGAATTAATGCAACGTTTCAATATGAAAACTCATCTTAAGTGACCACCTTTAACATTATTATTTACCAGAAATGTCACTTGTTAGGAGTTTTACAGTAATTTTTTAAAATCTTATTCATGTTTGATTAGTTTTTCAAACACTACAGGCATGGCTCAATCTTCTTTTTCTCAAATTCCAAAAATCATTCATGTTCATTTAACTAGCAATATAAAATTTTATTATTTGATTTTGTTTGCCTTCCATCTCTGGCATTCTTCTAGTGTTTCTTGTTGACGTTTATGACCCCAGTCCTCTCAGTTTTCAGGGTTCTTCTTTCACTTCAAAATCTTTATGCCTTGATCATTTGACTAAATTCATCTGTTACTAATTTTATTTTCTGTAATACCATCTGCTTCAGATGTTTCTCACATTTAAGAAACCATCTCATCTTTGTGATCTTGAATTCTATGAAATCCCAGTATTGTTTCTGGATTTCATCAGGCATTTGGCAGATTTATCTATAGAAATAATTAGAAAATGAATTAAAGTTTGTTTAAAAAACTAATAAAAATATGCTTGTTAATTGCAACTGAAAACAAAGTTGAAATAAAAACATATGTTCAACTACATTTTGACATCCCTTCAAAGAGAGATGCCGTTGATATATTTATTTCTTATATCTAATAAGTGACTGAAATTATAGGAAATTAATATTCCAGTCTAGAAAATAAAGTAATTACTATGCATGAACCAGGGCAAATTTACCACATTTTTCTTCTTCCAACTGTATTGGTAAGTTATAATGACCTAACTCAAACAATTCGCCTTGATTTTTAGTTTCACAATTTGCAAGAAAATGACAACTTATGCATAATTTTTTATGCCAAAAACAAAAAGCATTGGCAAAGTTACCCTAGACATGGGGCAACTGTCAACTATGTTGAAACAAGGGGAAACCCCAAAAACACAAGGAAGAAGAATTATTTAACTATAAAAACTCCATACACATAGAATAGGAATAGAATAGGAAAAACATGATTTTTTAAATTAAAAAATTGATATTTAAAATAAAAATCTAATTTTACCCATTTTACTTTTTTTTTTATTTTAATTCAATTTTTGTTACTAAAGTACTTTGTCAATGAAAAATTTATTAATTGAATTATGTAGACACATTCTACATATTTAAGAATTATTAGCAGAGGCAACCATTATTAAAAATAAATTATGAAAAATGTTTATTGTTAATGATTTAAAGTAACTTGTAATCATTAATATGGAATTTTATGACAAAAGATTTTGTGATTATAAAACTTTCATGTCTAATATATAAATATTTTTATGTGTTTATTGTAAGATTTAACATTTAATTTATAGTTAATAATGTAATCAAAATTATGAAAAACATTTACTTTTATACATGTTAAATCCCAATAAAACGAAACTACCAAGCACAAAGAAGAAAAATGAACGATTTGAGGAAAAAAGTATGCAAGAATTTGTGAAAAATAAAATTTTAGGATGGTAAAATTGCTCAATTTTCATTGAGTTTCCTGGTGCAACATTGCCAAGTTTTATGTTACATCTAAATGCAACATAAAACTAATCTCAATTCCGCATTAAACAAATTATGTAGTTTTTGTTTAAGTTTTTCTGAATGGACAGAGCAAGATACTTCTGTAATGTACCAAAAACTCATTCTAAAAGCCGAAAACAAAAACTCTGATAAAGACCTGCAAACAAATCTTAAAGCAGAAAATGCATGAAAAGCCTGATCTTCAATATCTCGTCTGTGGAATGAAGACATTGACACCTCTATTTGTTGGGTCAGGAATATGGTAGAGCAATGAACAACATAATTTTCAAATGGCAAAGTTGCCCTGGTTTGTGTTACAGTATAGTGTTAGGTTTGTATTGATTGTTTTAAGAAGAAGGATTAGCTCCCAGTCCTTCCTCTTTACTACATTCCTGATTTATAAGAAATGATCACAAATTTCATTTTGACTTAATCCCATATTCTTATTCTGATGTTAGTTACATTGAGTTGAGAAATTAGTACATTACTAGTGACCTGTAGCTGCAAAAATGCCACTAAACAAACCACACAAAATGGTTTTCCAGAAAGCTGCATGCACATTGCTCAAGAACAACAAACAGAATACTCTAAAGAGTATTGTACTCTATGTAAAAATGTGTATTGTATGTAAAAATATATACAGTACAACATTTCTTCTTTTACAAACAAAGAATATAAAATCATTGCTATTCCAGAAGCAACCACATGAATAGCAAATATTTAATGGCGAGGGCCCCATCATTTGAGCCTTGCTGTACATTATGGTAGGTGTTTTGTAAGCAGTTATGAACTCAGTATGAGACTTTAATCACTTCATACAGAACAAAATTAGGTGGACTAACACAATGAAATATTTACATACCATTGTAGAAATCACGACCGTTAATAATTACATTTTATATATTTACATAAATATTTACATACATAAAATATTTACATTTTCAGTCAAAATCGAAACTTTGTTGTGAATTGTTTTTCAATTTTCCTGAGTCTCTGAGTACCAAAAAAACACATCTCACGAGGCTGGAGGCTGCATAGTTTTCTTTCAATATTTGCAGGCATGGGAAATTAGTAATGGAGATGTTTTTGCATTTTTCCTTGAGTTCCTCGATATCTAACATAACCATTTCTGTACTTTCTTTGCACAGTTATAGATGTAAATTGTTCATTGTGACTTGACATCTTTTAATAAATATCAGTTAATTTTTATAAGTATTCAGCTTGAACAGTTTCCACACATAATTTGTTATCAGTAGGGCCCACAGTTACTCTTACTTTATTAAAGAATATGACTAAGAAATTGCTTATTTAATTGAAAGCCATTCATTTCAACTTCATAAAAAATTGAATTAATTTTTCAACTAACAGTTCTTTAAATTGTAGTCTAATTCGTTTTTCAAAATTTTCAATTTTGTAATTAAATAAAAATCTCTTAGAATTATAATTGTTAGATAGAAGGAATTCTGTTTTGAAATTCATGTATTTCTTGAGAGATGTGACATTTTAAAGATTCTTGCAAATTTGAGAAGGAACAATCAGTTGGATTGTTTTGGACACCATTTGGTCTCAAAAATCTTTAAAAGCTATTACGTGAGAATTAAATTCTACTCATTTGTACAAGAGCAACTAGTTTTCTGCATGACATGTATATTCATGTAATTACATAAGATGTAAATATTTTTCCTTCATTTCTAAATCATTTCTGAAACAACTAGATTTCAAAGAATTGTTGATTATCAAACGATTTAACTGTTTGTCATTGTCTTTCTTTTATTTGAAGTTGCCTTACAGCTGGAAATGGTATCTTCAAAATACAACATAAAACCAATTTTGGGTTACTGCAAAATCTGACGTGTTGATAATTTTGTTCAAAAAGTATATACACACAATACTAGCACTTGCATGTTTTACCTGAGCAGTGTTTAAAAATGAAGAGTGGTCATTACACTGATTTCATTTAGTGAATTTTACTGCTATTAAATTTAGATAATAACTTCTTGGTTTGAATTACAATTTGGAGTTAATTTCTTGAAACTTGGGCTTTCCACTAGATATTGAACTGATTCATGCACAGCAAAAAGGAAACACATTAGCAGTGCAGTACTGGGAGTTTTTAAAGTTATATGTTTGTTTGCAAAAAGGTGTAAAATAATTTATTTATATCAAGGTATATGGTCAGCAATAATAAAAGTTCCAGAAAAATCTTTTCTTATCTATATTTATATAAAAATAAGTTTGACAACTAAAATAATTTGATTTTTCCAATTCCTTTAATGAAAAAATTGATACATGAAAAATTGTAAATACACTTACACATAAATTCATATATGTTATTTCTTTTTTATTTTCCTTAAGTTTTGCCTTCAAATAATGTAGAATGGGAACAAAAAATAATTATGAATTAAAATTCAACATAGGCAAAGCAGAAGGAGATTAATAATCATTATTTTGCAAAATGAATAACTTTCAAATCCAATAATTTGTTTTTTTCAAGAGTTCTGAGAGACAAGTCACTTGTTAAGGATATTCTCTTTATATAAAAAAAAAAAAAATTGCTTGATATTAATATAGTCTCAAATTAAGTGGAAAATACGGTCTACCAATTCATCATATGGTACAAAGCTACAGGTGAATTATACAGATTAGACTGGTTTCCTGAGGCCCAAGTGAAATACACACTCTACAAGATTAAAAAACAAACATATTGGCCCAAGGCATTTTTAAAAAATTTAATTAAATTCACTAAATTTTGGATCCATAAATTTTATAATAAATAATTATCCTTTATTACAATATGCTTATCACAAAAGTTATTTTTATTGAAATGATTTATAAGATATATCATTAAAATGAAAACGTGTCTTTCTTTGCAATTCTTTCCTCATGACTGCATGCCTAAAATATAATTTAAAAAAAAAAAAAAAAAAAAAAAAGTACAGGTGCTCAGCAGAACATCTCATTCCAAGTTAAAAACTGTAATGAATCATTTGGTTTATACTATGAATCAAGAACATCTTTCAGAATTATAATAATAATAATAATAATAATAATAATAATAATAATAATAATAATAATAATAATAATAATAATAATAATAATAATAATAACAACAATAAAGCAATAATATTATAAAAGTATAAGTAGAGAAAAGTATATGCAATAATACATAATAGTAAATCAAGAGACAATCACAAGATAAATTGGGGAGTCTATAGTTGTTGTCAGCTTCAACACTTCCAATATGCACAATATATTTATATATAAAAAATACATTCATAAAAAAATAAATATTTACACATTTTTAACTTCTGAGAGACTTTAAAAATACAAATACAATTGGTTTAGAGACATGTTTAGAACAATATATTGTGCAAAACCTTTAAAGAAAATTGCACTTATCAATTTTTAATTTTCTTATTTTTGTTGTCTTCCTTTCTTCAATCAGATAATAAATTTTGAATTTCACATTATTTCTCTAGCTGTAAAATTCATGTTTTTCCTCCTCTTTTCTACAACAAATTCTTTTACTTTAGCTGACTGTAAACATGGCATCACTTTCTGGTCTTTTGAGAACATAAATCCTCTACAAGATTTTAAACAGCACACATCATACCACCCTATCCCAATGATTCCAGATTATGAAACTACATCGTGCCCTATTGTCACACCTTATTTGTATTCCGCATCACAATACCACTGTGTTTAGCAAATCAGTCACTGTCACTACCATCTGTGCTTGGAACAATCTCCCCTTCACTATAAAAAATAACAGTATATTTCATAAGTTTAAATGAAGTCCCTAATTGGATCTAAGAAAATATTACGTAACAACATTCCCTCTGCTCGCTTGCCAAAAATTAGAACTGGGTGGACCTCGCACGGTTTAGCACTGTGAGGAATCTCATACTTATTCCTATCCTACCTATCATACAAAGCTCTACCACATTTCTCAAATAAATACTTCCATCTCATCCTTAAGGCTTTCTCACATTTCTCTCTCTGTCTTTCCCTCTCTCTCCCTTTTCTCTCTCCCCCTCCCCAATTATTTAGCTTTATAAAGTAAACTAATCTCTGTGGCACACAAAAATATCATTCCTCTTTTTTTTTCTTTTTTCATTTTTAAATAACATATGAGGTACAAACTTTCATCTCATACATCACTTTTATTGCAGTACTCACATGTGGGCATACCTTTGTTACGAGTATGTGATTATACAAGAGCATTTGTTCATATGTGTATGCATTCAAAATATTATAATGTTATGCTTTTAATTTTGTCTAGATGTGTTTCACTAATTTGCCATCTTTCTGTTTCTGTTATACTTGAAATTGTGTATTTGGCCTTAATCCGCCATCCTGATTGAGGTGTACAAGGGTATACTCAATTGTTTAAGGTGCATGCAGGGATCATCCCTTGCTTGCAGTGTCAGGAATAAAGTAATATAAATCGTTGGCTTCTGGGTAAGAGATGTTGGATCAGGTTTTTAAGTCTTGGGAATATTCAAATGGTAAACATTTCCTAAATTTTTAAAATTTTCCAACTTGCTAGTTTGTGGAATATTTGAACTGTAAACATTTCCTAAAAATGAATTGATCATTTCCCCATTTTTAATTTTTTTAAAACTTATTTAATAACCAAATAGTTTTACAACACATTATTATATTATTATCATTATGAAAAACACATAAAATCATTTACCTTTATCTTTCAATGTTTTCAGTTTCTCTCAGTGCTTGAACTCTTGACTCAATATATTTTCGCTTCTATGCTGACGAGATTCCCTCCCATTCTAGTTTTTCTAGGGGTAATTCAAAACTATGTACACAATTTTAGATTCTTCAAATGCTCTTTGAAACGATTAGTAGTACTTATTAACTGATTTTTTTTTTTTCTTTTTTCCTTCTTTTTTTCCCGTTCCTCTTCTATACCAAACTTGCTGAGTCGCAAAAAGATAATTTCTCTAAATTTTAGTAAAAACTCCTAGTGTTCAACCTGATCTGTGATAAATTTTTTAATACATTCCCAACTTGAAATTAATAAATTTAAACACAAAAATGCTGTGTCAGCATGCCTTTTCTACCAAACCCTTCCTTGCTTTCACTCCGGTCTCCTATGTGAAAAACCCTTCATCCAAATTGCGTGATTTTTTGTTTTTTTCTTTCTTTCTTTCTTTCTTTTCTCTTCATTGAATGATTTCCTTTTATTATGCACTATTGTAATAAAACTTTTGAACGTGGTCAGGTGGAAGAGCAGGCTACATGGCCTGCACCTCGCCACCAATAAAGACATTTATTTATTTATTTATACATTGTTTGACATCCTGTTTTCTTCCTTTCAGCATAGAAAATACTATAAAGGCACAGTCTGCCCTGTGTAGTTTGAGCGTTATCCTGTTCCTACCCAATCCTTGATCCAAGTTATGGGTCATTTCACTTAGTTATTTTACATCAAAAACAGCTAAAAACTGTATGTGACGTGCTACAGGGAGAAGTGAAATCTGTGCACGTTTTCATAATTTTGTGATTCCAACCCTGAGCCATATACTACTTGAATTTTGAATGCAGAAAGGAAATTATTGGTGTTAAAGAATGGCACAGACTTTATCATATTAGTTTTCTATTTTCTTTGGTCTGGATTAGCTATTCACAACTTACTTGTCATAACTCTTCTCAGCTGCCATCTGCTGCCGCCCAAAAGTATATTTTTTTTAAAATTTTTACAATTTTTCAGTTTCCTAATAGTGGAACCAAAAATTTACTTTAAGAATATTAAAGAAGAGTAAAACCTCCACCTAAATAGCAAATTTTAGTGAACAATTTGGAGCCAGTTTTAAGAAAATGATGTTTATGCATTCCTGTAAATGCGAAATTTGAAGCTCTTTTCTACAGAAAACTATTGAGTTTTCGAAAAACTGTTTTTGAAGTCATTTGAAGCACTTTTGGTCACAATTATGAATATAAATTGCTGGAAATGTGCATATTAACGGCGTGACAGGTTTTTTAAAATAATTGCATTTGTGTACTTCTTGAAAAAACAAATGAATGCAGCAAAATTAATTTTATGCCATCTTAAACAGTAGTATTTGCACTATCCATACGAAAATATTGAAGAAAAAAATTAAGTCGTAAAAAAAAAATGCCGTTTGAGAGTTTCTGAAAATGCGGAAACTTGAGCTCATTGTAACTTTTAAGTTTTCTAGAAATTTTATTTGACATTATTTAAAGCACATGTATTCATAAATATAATAATGTAACCAAATTTCCGTTAATGTAAATATTAACGATGTGAGACACAAGTAAAGAAAATACATTTTTGTAATTTTTGAAAACACAAAAGAATAGGGCATTATGGCATTTATATCATCGAATAAAATGCATTTAGCACTATCCCTACCAAAATTTTGAAGAAAAAATTGCAGCCGTTTTTTAGAAAATCTTGTTTTTGTAATTTTTAATTTGTACATTTTGCATGCAATGTTACTCAAAAACTAATAAAAGATTTAAAAAATATACAAGACCTTATTAAAAAACTGATTATGAACAACAAATTTCATTTTAAGGAAGAACCTATATCTTCAATTTTATAGTTGTAGGAAGACGCCGGAAATAATTCAAACTTTTGCAATTTTCAAAAATTCAGAGTTAATCGTGAAAATCGGACCTATGCCACCTTTATAAGTGTATTTTACTTTATTGTTACAAGAAATTTAAAGAAAAATTTTTAAGAAAGAACGGTTTTTGAGAGGATTTTGAAAATGTAAGTTGGGCTTCATGTAAAGTAGCTTAAACATTTTAAAGAAAGCTTCAACTAGAGCCAGATGGATAGGGGTTTCTTCAATTTAGAAAAGATTGTACGTATGGTTTAGGCGCTAGAGGTGTTCACACACTGACGGACGGACAGACGGACGTTTTGAAAAAAGAAAAGAACACTTTTTTGGCATCAGGGGACCCCAAAACGTGTGTTTCCGTTGAAATCTCGGAATCGATTTTCCGGGGCAATTACTAAACCTCTGTACTACGTATATTACTCCGTATATACGTACGTATACGAGAAAGTAATGAGCATTTTTTGCAAGAATTGTTAACAAAATATTCGCTCCGATGTAATAAAATGTATTTTTAAGGTTAAATCAACTATAAATTTGGGCTCTTATCTCTCATTATGTCCTTTGTGAAGGAACTTTCTGCCGCAACAACATGAAGAACGATACTTTGAATAATTATATTTCCTATTTAATTCTAGAAGACGTGCACAGTTAATGAAGTTACATTTATGTCTAGAAGCAAAATAAGGGGTTATCTCAGCATTTGCTCACAGGATCAGGGAAAATGGACCAAACACCTAATAATAGGGGTCATTGACCCAGAAGCTACGGTACAATACTTGTTACATGTTGTTTAGAATTATACAATCCAAGTGGTAAATAATACATCAAATATCACTGTTAAAATTAATGTTACTTGCCTTTTGATGCTCAGTAGTCTCTAATTGTATAGAAACAGACATGCAGCAAAAACGATTTTACTTGGGATTTAAACTTTTCTATTGAATTTAATCGTTTAATGTAATCTAGCAAAGTATGGTAAAATAATGTACATGTATTGTATGTGATTTTTTGTAGTGAGCTGTTGATATTGTCACCTGATTAATATGATTACTACGACGAGTGTTATAGTTATAGACTTTGGCGTTTTCTGAAAATATATTCCAGCCTTTAAGTAAGTCATTTTTGACAAAAGCCACTGATTTGTAAATCAACAGAGAAGGTAATGGTAAAAATCCTGGATTAATAAAGAGAGGATTACAAGAATCACGTGGGTGGGACTTGTTTATTATTCGTACAATTGTTTTTGTAATATAAAAGTCTGGGAGCTATAAGATGAATTTCCCCAGAATATTATGCCATATCTCAGGCGGGAATGATCATTCGTGTAATATACACGAGTAGTAAGAAGACTGACTGAATCTGAAAGAATTCAGAAAGCATAGCATAGTGAACTTAATTTTGTTTTCAGTTCATTTAAATGGACATTGCATTTGAGGTTTGACTGAAATGAAAGACTTAAAATGTTGTTACCTTAACATCAATCAATGGTACACCGTTCATTTTCAACGGAGTACAGAATTGTTTATTTGAAATGGAAAATTGCATAGAAACCGTTTTCTTTTCTTTTACTATTGATTTGTATTTACGGAATCAATTTGAAACATCTGATGTTGTACTATTTACGATTTCTTTATTGCAAATAATTTTCGTATCACCCGCAAAGAGAACTGTTCTTCCGTTTCGAATCGTCGAGGGCATATTGTTTACGTATAATAGGAAGAGAATAGAACCTAAAATCGATCCCTGCGGGACTCCACGTGTAATTGGCAAAGAGTCGGAAAAGTGTGTACATAACGTTCCATCATTCCAGTAAGGTATTTCCACACTCTGAGATCTTTCTTTCAGGTACGAACATTACCAATCTAGGGTAGTACCACGGATTCCAGATGAACGTAATTTTGAAAGTAAAATGTTATGATCAATGACGCCAAAAGCTTTTGAAAGATCTAAAAATAATCCAATAGTGCTTCGTTTTGATCCAATGACGAGGCGACATCTTTAAAAGATGAAAATATGGCTGCTTCCGTTGATTTTGATTTTCTTAATGCATGTTTCCAATCTGAAAGCGCGTCTTGTTTACTGAGAAAGGTTTCTATTCGTAAATAAAAATGTCTCTCTAATATTTTTTGAAAAAACTGATAAAAGAGAAATGGGCCGATAATTCTGAATTTCATTTTTGTTGCCTTTTTTGAAGAGCGGCTTAATTTTAGCTGTTTTAAAAATATCTGGAAACGTTCCAGTGCATAAGGATGCATTAAATATGTGAGTTAACGGGTGTATAATGGCATACGTACAGGTCTTTAACAAAGAATCCGGGATTTCATCTAAACCGGACGAATATTAATTTTTTAGTTTACCGATTATTTTGAGAATTTAGGAAGAAGGGAGAACATAGGAAGAAGTTTCGGAAACGAACATCGTGTCTAAAATTTTGGGTGAAATGTCTGTTACTGAATTTTGTGGCGGAAGACTCTTAGTGAGATCGGCAGCAATTCTCGAAAAGTATTGGTTAAAGAGACTAGCCACTGTTGCCGGATCGTTCACATTTATATCATTATATTTTAAAACAACATTCTCTACAAGGTTTCTAGTTGATTTGGTCGTATTTCTTGTTATATTCCACATTGCTTTTGTTTGGTTATTTGAGTTCAAAATATTCTGATCGTGTTTCATGATTTTAGCCTGCCTTACGACTTTTCTTAACAATGATTTGTATTTTTTAAAGTAAATGAGGAAATCTTGATAAACGTTATGACGTGTAGAAATGAAAGAAAGAATTCGCTTGTTTTTACAAGATTCGTAATCCCTTGTGTTATCCAAGAATTGCTTTTCCGTGAAATATTTAATTTTATTTTTTGAAGAGGAAAGCAAGTGTTAAAATGAAATGAAAGCGTTGAAAAGAAGAATTATATTTGTCGTTTGTACTAACAGTATTATAAACTGCTTCCCATGACTCCTGCATCAAGTATCAATGAATAATTTTATTTTACTTTTTGTAAACAATCTAGCCATACGTGTATTATTTATTGTATCAGTGTTCGCATTTCTTATAATGGTAAGAATTTGTGCACCGTGGTCACTGTATCCTAAATCTTTTGTTTCAACTTCATATCGAGTAGTAGTTTTGTTAATTATAATTTGATCAATTGCCTTCATCGAATTTAGTGTGATCCATGTAGGTACATTAATTGTAATATCCAAATTGAAGGAATTAATTAAATTGAGAAACTTTCCTTTCTCGTATGATTCAACCAGAAAATCCATGATAAAATCTCCGCATGCAACAATGGATTCAAAAGAGCGATTGCTGACTTTGTTAAGTGTAATCACCAGTTTTTCTAAGACCAAATATAATCTGCAACTCTCTTTGTTGGAGGTCCGTAGATGCAAAGTAATATCACTTTTAGCGAAGTAAGATGTACAACAGAAATTTCGAAAACATTTTCAACGGAATACACATTTAATTCCGTCAAGAAGATAGAATCAATATTATTTCTAACGTAAAAACAAGAACCCCCATACGTAGGACCTTTATGTGATTCTCTTTTTCTGCAATAAAAGCCTGGAAATTTGGAAAATGCTAAGTTCATTAGGAGATAACCAATGTTCTGTAAACAAAGAACATCCATTTGATTTAAATCACTCTCTAGAGCTGCCTCGATAAACTTAGTTTTATTTGAAAGGGATTGAACATTATGGTGCAGAATGTTTATCTTTTGCAAGTACCTACACGAATGTTTTTCTGCTGCATCTGATTGTAGTTGCTAAATATTTACTCCATTTTTACCTCGATTGCGTGGTCGAAAGTTGTAATGTGTCCCGGCAGTGACAGATTGTGAGGAAAATGGGGCATCAGGTGTAGATGAATTGGTAGTGGGAATGGGAGAAACGGGAGTAGGTTCAGAGGAAGAGGCAAGAGGGTTCGAAATAAGGGTGGGGTGGAAAAGGTAAGGAAGGTGAAAGGGATGGATTTTTGGCAGGAGACTGCGTAGGACTGGAGTTGATGATGTATTGTGCAAGCTTGTTACCGACTGCATGTTTTCCAGCAAGGTCATGTGAAGACCATGCCGGGTGAAGTGTTTTGCTGAGAGGGTTCATTTGAAAAAATGTGTGACATTTGTTTCTCTCAGTTGCAAGTGTAATTGTTCAGTTGCGTAATTTAATCTTTGCGTGCTTAATCTCGCTGCATAGTGTTGGTCTGTTGTACCAGAAGGGCAGAGTCGAGACTACATGTTAGTATTTTGGGCGGCACATTGTAATTTGTTAAACATGTTGTTCAGGTGTAAAGTTACCGCCCAAGTTAATGTCATTCTGCCCTCCTATGATAATGACTGTGTCCTGATTGGTCAGTGTCTTCGTGTGGGTGTCCAACTCTGCAGTCACATCTGCAAACCTCCCGTTAGGTTTAAAAATAGATGAGACAGAAGTTGGAGGGTAACTTCCTACTGAGAATGAAGGAAAGATGGCGGCCATGACTGTCAGCTAAAATAAGTACCTGTTTTTTAGAGTCAGTAGGAATGTGGTTTTCAAGTGAGCTAGGATGCGTAGGTTTACGTGTTTTGGTTTGACGCGCTTCCTAGCCTGTTTGCGTTGGTTTGTGCATGTATTTGTCGATGGTAGGGAAGGGTGGTGAGGAAAGCGGTGGTCAGGAAGGCGAGGAAAATCTGTTTCATAATCTAAAACACTAAAGTTGTTTTGAGTTGTGACTAGACGAGGTGTCTGTGTCTTTTGTACAGTCACGGGTGCACGATTGGTATTATTCGCGGTGTTCCCGACTTGTACCTAACCGTCTGTGTAGAGAACGAAAGGTGAAAATAGTCTCTTCCTTAATGTCCGAAATCGTGATGAAGTTTGTATTGTTTAATTCTCTAGGAAGCTGCTCAAATACTACGATTTTAATGATTTTGGTCACTGAACTTCCTGAAGAATTCTGGTCCTATTATAAATAGGACCTTACTAATGTTGATAACTATTTAATACAAAGACTATTTCACGAACGGGAATTATTCTTCCTCCTTTTCTTCTCCTTCTTATTCTCCTTCTTCTTCTTCTTCTTCTTCTTCTTCTTCTTCTTCTTCATCATCATCTTCTTGAATTTTGAAGGTAAAATGTTATGACCAATAATGTCAAACACTTTGAAAGATCTAAACATATTCCAATAGGTGCTTCATTTTGATATATGGATAAAGCGACATCTTTAATAAAAATGAAAATTTTGCTATTTCCGTAGATTTTGAAGTTCTAACTTCATAATGACAATTTCAAAATTCTTCATATTCATTAAGAAAGGTTTCCACAAAAAATGTTTTCTAATATTTAAAAAACATAACAAATGAAAAAATTGGGCGATTATTTTGAATTCAATTTTTGTTGCTTTTTTGCAGAGCGGCTTAATCTTAGTTGTTTTGAAAATATTTGGAAATGTTCTAATGCATAAGGATGCATTAAATACGTGGGTTAAAGGGCGTATAATGGCAGACGTACAAATCTTTAACAAGCAACCCGGAAATTTATTGAAACTGACCAAATACCTGTTTTCGTGAACTATTGCAATTTAAAAAAATGTTGAGCCATTTTTCATAAAATTTTCAAAATGTTATTAACACTTCATGTAAAGTTCCCCAAAAGAAGGGCCTATCGCATGTAAAGCACCATTTCATTCACAGGGCGTAGAGTTCGGTCAGTGCGAGTGAAGAATATCAATTTGGGAGAAAATCGTGTGTGGTTTAGGCGCTAGCGTCGATCACAGACGGTCCGACACACACACAGAACAGACATATTTTGCCGTAAATTCGTTTTCTGTATTAAGGACCCACAAAACGTGGATGCTGTCTGCACAAGGTGTTAAAAGAAGTAATTTATCACTTACAGGAACAAATTTATCGACTTCAATATCAGGGCCCTACAATATGATCATTGTCTGACGAAATTCGCTACTTCCCGCTGCAAAATTAAAATACTTTTTCTTTATTACGTAAGTAGGAAGAAGGCGAGAAAGTAAAAAGTAAATTAGTAAATCCTGAAAAGTTTTACAAGAGCTGAAAAACTTGGGGATGCATCACATCCCTCCTATACATTGAGCGTTGCCCACTTCCTGAAAAGTTATTGACAGCTAGTGGACTCGGCAATTCTTCCCTATTGCAATGTATTACATTTCTCATGCTACTGGTTACATGATTGTTAATCACGTTTTACGCTACTGTCTAAAAAATGTAGTAGATGAAATACTTTCTTGCGAATATGGATTGTTCTCTGACCTGGTTTGGAAATGGTTGTGAAGCTCCTATTGTTAAAACGTTCACCCTCAAGTTTGGACATGCATTCGCTATGACACTGTCTTGGAGATATTTGATTTACTTGTCCGTGATAACGTTCAAGTAATAATTCCGGCCGATATTTCACAATCGCAGGCGCAGATTATGCAGCGAACACTTGCGTAATACTTGAGGGTGCGGCGGGTTGCGTAGAGGTACTGTTCAGAGGTGCTTGAGTCATAAACGCATAAATAATCAAAAACGCCCCAATTTTGCATCTATGAGCGACAGACATAGGCACATTCCCTTTGTTCTATGCCTACAATCTTTGCCCAAGAGCAAGAAATAATTTGACAAATTTTTATCGCAATCGGATGAACGGTACGGCAACGCATAAAATACGAACAAACTAAGAAATATTGATTTTTAATTTCTCGCCACGGAGTGGAGAGGAAGTTATGTAATGCTGCGCGAAAAAGGGTGGAATTCCTACAGAAGAACTCTTAATGCAGGGCCCTGTTAACGAAAAAGTGGATAAACCCAGTTGTTAATTTAGGGGGGAAATCTAATACGTGGTGTAGCCAAATCCATGTTTTGTGGAACCTTCATACCGAAAAAATCATGTTTTGTGGGACCTTCACACCGAAAAATCGAATGACGGTAAAACATCTGACCGTCCATCTGTGAACAACGCTAGCGGCTAATTCAGCCGATTTTCTCCAAAATTGATATTCCTCAATGGATCTGGCTGATGTAGCGGACCCCTGAATTTGAAATCGTAATTTTAATTTTTGGGGTTCTTTATATGAAGCCCATAGGACATTTTCCAAATTTTAAAACAAATGGCTCCACCGTTTTTGATTTTTGAAGTGTGAAGGATGTTTAAGATAATGGTGCAGATCTCATGTCAGGTGAAAACCCTGATTTTTCGAAAATTGCAAAATTTCAAGATTTTTTTAGGAGTCTTCCTATCACTAAAATATTAAAAATAGAATTTTTTCTCTTAATGAAATCTGTTCCTTATAGATAGATTTTGAAATTAGATCATGTACAATATTTCGAAAATTTGAGTACTTTTTTCGCGTAATTGTGCATGAAAATACGAGCGAGAAAGTACGTGCTGTTTTAGCAGACTAGTTATATATTTGATAATGAACAGGAAGGCACTAAGCGGTCTTTTTACCTGTCTCGGGTATCTGAGAGAGAGGGGGGAGACTACGTGGCCCCAAAGTGAGAACAGAGAAGTGTGAAGAGCGAAGAGAACGAGAAGAGCGATAATCGAAGAAAGTCGTGATGGGACTCGTGGCAAGGCAGGAGGTGGGAGCGGAAAGGGGATACACCGACGCCGGCGGGGTGAGGCAATGAGCGCGGCGCCTCGCAACACCTCATTTTACGCCCTTTCGAACTAATTCGCTCGAACGTGAATGGCGTACGCCACAAGACGCCGGCCGGGCACACATGTTCAGCTGCAGCCCGAATTTCCCATCGCCGACCATGTGGAAACTGCGATAAAGTTTGCTACATTTGAAAGGGATTTTCTGCACTCGAATGAGTGTGTGCTCCTTGCGTCTCAGTTTGATTGCTTTTATTTTAAATTTTCTTGCAAGAGTGTAATGTCGGAGTCGGTATGTGAGCAGCAGGCTGGAATTTGGGCGTGACCTAATACACACCGTTCTCCGGCATTCTCGTATAACTCATCTTCTAAACTTACCCTTATGGAGGACCACCATGCGGATCGCGGCACGAACGCTTAGCCTGTAATTGTTTATATTTACAGGGAATGTTGCTATTTCCTTGAGAAAATCAGTAGGCATAGACTTGAATAATAACAAAAGCATATAATTAAAATTAATTGAAGAATTTACATGAGGTTGCAATGATGCAACTACATTTTCTCCTGAAAATGTTTTGAATGACTGTGAATATATTGGGCATAAGTAAAATTGAATAGCTAAATAAAGTTATTGAAACTGGCATTCAAAGAGGAAAAAATAATGAAAAAAGAGAACACAAATTGGAACACTGTTCACTTGTTCTGGAAATAAAACATTACACATAAGACGTAATGGAATGCATACTTCTGGTCAGTGGATGAATGCATTTATCAGCTCTTGCTCACGCGTGAGGCGAGTGACGTCATCCTTCGGTGAGCCACGCGCGGCGTTGAGCGGGGGGGGGGCACGTTGGCGAGCGATGTTGGACTACACACGCCCTAAGGTCGGAGTGAATATCTAGTAACTTTTGCCAGTACGACGCACACATGGCAATACCGGAATTGACACTGCATATCGCGTTGATCACAAAACAGCAGTTCATGCTCACAATCACAGAGTTTTGCGTGTACAGTTGGTTGCAATCATTGCATAACGTGTTGAAACAATTCACAGTTTATACAATGAAACACAAGTTCAAGAACATCGCAGAGCATAAGTCAGTAAATGCATAGAGTCACCTTGCACATTGCTGAAGCAGACATTAAGTTTCAAGAATGCGAATGCATTGATTTCTGAAGCTTACGAGCGTAGCACATCACCGAAAAAAACAGCAGAAAGCGTGGTACTTACAATTAGTAGTTAGCACAAATTTCATTACGGTGCAAACACTCCGCATTGTGGCATTTAGAATAAGTTCAGCAATAGCACATATTAAGTAGAATTGGTGATGATGCGGAGTTATGCATGACAGCGTACGACTTACATGAGGTTCAGAGCGAGACTATCCAATTTCGTTGGCGAGAGAGGAGCAGGAGGCAAGGAGTGCCGTGTGGCGTGGCTGGTGCAATAGGATTTGATTTTTACAAAATGTCTCTGATAGAAATGTTGAGAGATGTGGTTAACTTGTAATTAAACAAATTGTTTGGATGCGTATGAATTTAAAATTTAGGAATTATGGTGTACTTTGTATAATTAACTTATAATAATAATTGCATGGTGCAATGGATTCTTGGAAACCGGCGGACTTGGAACGCAGCGCGGGCCGTGAGCGAAATCCCAGGAATCAGTGAGTTGAATCTTGGAGCTGCGCTTCTATAAAATCTGAGATCGTCATTCGCTTGGTATGAGCTGTCTGGCTGGAAGCTTGGACGAAGCAAAAATATACACATTTGCAATAAACTAAATTGTACTGAAGCTCGGCTATGCGAGATGTGCACACAATGAATATAATATAATTGGACTTATAAAATAAGAGTTGTTGTACGAACAGTTGTTTTAGGTATAAGTTTATTCGACGTTGCTAGGATGCATTATTCGATCATAATGATGATGTTTATAGCACAATGCTGAAATAATGGTTCAATGGAAGGCAGGGAGGGAGGGAGATGGATGGCAGAGATAGCGTCCTGAGGAGGCTGCCAAGAAGCAACTAGTTCTGCACCAATTCCAATAGCCCCTAGTAATACAGATAATTATAACGTTAAAATTAATATTCTTTTTATTTTTAATGCGATTAGCGGCCATCTAGGACCACGGGCCCAGTTATATTTATCCTGGAGAGATTAACGTGTTTTTATTCATTAAGAGGATTACTATTATCATTATTATTATATTAATTTAACTTTCATTTATCTTTCAACTATTTATGTAGTTAATTATATAGTTAAAACATTGGGATGGGATTCCGGTATTGAAGAAAACTCCTCCATATGTCATTCACAGTTTTAACTGTTTTTTTAGCAAATAAACCAAATCAAAATTCCATCGCCCTTAAAGAGGTAGTTTTGCAAAAAAATGCTAAAAAATCATCTTTAATGCTATAATATACATGCTAACTCCAGATATACATGATATTATTCTAGTTCTATTAGTAATTTTTACCTCATATTTGCCAAATATTATTTAAACACTTTAAATGGGTTCAACAATTCATGGATTTACACTTGTGTCCATGTTTCTCGAAAAATGCTGCATATTATGGCGTATTTGGGCATTTATCCAGCACGAGAAGTAGTTTTCATTTAGGATTTTTTAAAATAATGCTAATATTAAAGTAATTAATGTATATTATGCATAAACGACATGCTCATAGAATCTGACCTTGAACAGATGTAGTCGCTTTTTTACAAGCTACACGCTTTCAAATTCTGTGCGGTTGGAAATAAAAGCACTACGAGTTGGCTCCATTTTCCCACAGGAAAATACCCATTGAAAATACGAATACCTCCATCGTAGACAGTAGTAACTAACCCACATGCAGTTACATGAGTGACATGAACAGCGGTAACTAACCCACATGTATAAAACATATATTTTCTCAAGAACTTCAGAACTTTTAATTTGCGACCACAAAATTATAATTGTATGGAAGATAAGCTTGTTTTTATAGCGATAAGACCTTACAGAATCGGAAGAATAATACTATCGAGAGCAATGAGCATTTATCACCCATTTTCTTCGGGAATAAAATAACATAGCATGGTCATAGTAACAAGTTTTACGGTACAGCATCTATGAACTAATCGCGCTCGAGTTTGCCTTAATCTAACCCTGACACCTTATCTTTCAGCTGGTGGCTTGTATGCATCAAGATACATATGTGCCATCGCCTACCAAGATTTCGCTCTTTTCGATTATTGCACTGCTTCCTAATATGCAAAAGGGGTAAGGAACACGTTAATGGTGACACAGAAAATACATCACACATTAGTTTTATTACATTGATTTAGGAAAATACACAAACTACACACACAGAAAAATCACACTGAAAAAAATAACCTTAAATTAAATTAGTCTGGTAAGAAAGCTACATTTTCGCCAAAATCTTGGCACGCGTCCTTTCCGGCCTTTTTTTGTACGGTGCGTTGAGTATACAGGAAGTAAAAAAAAATAATACAGAGGAAACGCAGAAGCCTAAGGCCAAAACAGGGCGTGCCTCATTGTGCTGCTTCTCAAAGCAGCCGGAGCTAGGCTTATTACGGTTTCATCAAGAAAAATCGGCAGCATTTCTTCTCTTTCGGGCGCGGGAAAAGGCGGGCACCTCCAGGACGTATGCGACGCGCACAGAAGGGCGGGGCATGGCGGGGCGCGCCGGCGACGGGCAAAGGAGGGTGACGAGGAGAAAGGCAAAGGAGGGGGAGAACACCCACCCGCGCCGTCGCGGTCGGGGAGCGCAGAGGCCGGAAAACACGGGGCAAAGGACGTGTGAAGGGAACGGCAGCGAATAAACAGGCGCGGCGAAGGGAAGGTCGTAAAGGCACACGCAAACTTCGTAAGGGCGCGGTCGAGGGTGGAGCAGCAGGTAGGGCAGGGGGGGGGGGGGCCGACGCAGCCGAGAACGCACAGAACTTGTCGCGCTTTCCTTGCGCCACGCCGGCTTTGTTTTTGTAGTTTAGATTTTTGCCTTAGGCTTCCGCAGGGAACCAGTGGGGAGGGGCGTGGCACCTCTCAACTAATTTAAGATTATTAGGACCTTGGAAATACATCGAAAGAGCGAGAAATATTTGCAAATATTCTACATTTTGTCGCTCATGAAGCTACTCACTTTCAAATTTGTTTCCTTGGCCAAGGGACTGAAGTTCAAATCTCGTAAGAGGAGAAAAAATCGAATTTTTTTTAAGTTGATTCGAAATAAAGCATAGGATGGGGAGATAATTAATGAATCAAGAAAGGAGTCATTAATAAATACGTTCACAAACGTAGCCTCTGTAAACTCCTTGTTTAACATGTAACACAAATACCTCCTGAAATGAACTTTCATATCGAATCCTCCTTCCCACTTCCTGAGCTAAATACGGGCTTATAGTTCAAGGACACCATATTTGAAGTTACCGTTTACCTCAGTCTCCATCGCGTTTATCAAAGACGAAATCAAAATCGTACCATTATTTCTCGTGTTCTCATTAATTATTGCGGTTATTGACTACAAAAACTCCACCTCTAGCATAAGGCTAACCAGTTGCTAAGAACATTTAATGGACACTAATGATACAGTATCTTAAGTGAATAATGTACCACTTGAGTGAGACTTGGCAACACGCGTGGCTCATTGAACTGTCCCCTGCACGCAGTTGACCGCTTCGCCAGAAGAGAGCGGTAGTGAAAGCAACCAGTACATGTCCGATAAATTACGGCCGGGGTTCAATAAGAACGTTTGGTATCGTTTTCCTTGTTGTCGCGGTAGGAAGTATTATTCCTCGACGAAGGACATGATAAGGGAGACGAGCCCAAATTTATTGCTGATTTGCCTTTGAAAATAGATTTTCATACATCGGAGCGAATACTTTTGGTATGTAGTAAACGCTCATTTTTTTGTATTAAAATAATTCACTTAATATATGGCTTAAGAATGGGATCACAGAATTTTGAAAACGTGCACAGAATTCACTTCTCTCCATAGCACATCATACACAGTTTTTAAAAGTTTTTTTACGTAAAATAAGTAAAAATAAATAAGAACGTTTGTTACTTGTAATTTTATTTTTCTGTGCCATGGTTTTCATCTTATTGGTTCTTGTAATAATGTGTATGGTATATTCGTTTATTAATTATATAATTAAATTAATATTAATTAAATTAAATTAAATTAAATTAAATTAAATTAAAAAATATTTAAATAAATCTAGGTCTCTTAATTCAATCAAACCTCAAATGGAATATACATATAACACAATTAAACACTAAATTAAGCCCATTATGCTATGCATTCAGAATTCTTTCTAATTCTGTCAGCCTTCATGCAGCTCGTTGCGTGTATTTTGCAAATGTACATTCCCGCCTGAGATATGGCATAATATTCTGGGGAAGCTCATCCTTTAGTGCCCAGACATTTAGATTGCAAAAGAAAATTATCCGAATAATGAAAAAAATGCCATCCTCGTGATCCCTGCAAGCCTCTTTTCATTGAGCTTGGAATATTACCATTGCAGCGCCTCTTTATTTACGAATCTGTAGTATTTGTCAAAACTGACTTAACGGTGAGAACATATTTTCGTGTAATACTGATATTTATAGTTACAATATTCGACGTAGAAATCATGTTCATCAAGTGTCAGTATCAACAGATCACTACAAGAAATCCACATACAATACATGTACGTTACTTTACAACGCATTGCCAGATGAAATTAAACAATTAAAATTGGTACACAAATTTAAGTTAAAAAGTAAAATCTTTTCTGCTGCAAAACTGTTTCTATACAATTACTGACTATACTGATCGTCAAAAAGAAAAATAATGTTTACTTTAACAAAACAATGATATAGTAAAATGAATGTTTACATTTGCATTGTATAATTTTTTAAAAAGACTTAAATGCCTGTAACAAGTAATGTACTTCCGCTTCCGGGTCAATGATCCCCATTTCGATCGGGTTTTTGTCCACTTTCCCTGCTCCATTGAGCAAATGCTGAGATGGCCCCTTGATTTGCTTCTGGACGTAAATGTAGCTTCACTATGCGCACGTTTTGTTGAACTTTCCTTTTGCTTGTAGTGGTAGTAGAGCTTAGGGTGAGTTTCTATTTTGTTAGCAATACAGAAAAATTAAATCTGTTCGTTCGTTTACCGTTACAAAAAAGTTTTCTATAATTCGGCAACGAAAATATCTAGTTTTTGAAATGTTAATCTCCCGATTTTTTAAATTTATTATTATTATTATTATTATTATTATTATTATTATTATTATTATTATTATTATTATTATTATTATTTCATCTTTCAACTATCAACAGTTAAATTATTGGGAAGAGATTCTGAAACTCAAGAAAGCGTGCGCAGATGCTTTTCTCCCCCATTCGTCACATACAGTTTTTGACTGTTTTTGACTAAATAAATAAACAGTTGTAATATTATTAAGTGAATGATTTCAGAGTATATATTTCACACGAATATCAGTATTTTGACTCAGGAGAACTTGCAACCAGGATAAAAACGTCTCAACAGTGCCATCGCTATGGAAATTGAGCGCACGTACTCTTGACAGTTCCTTTCCCGACACTTGTTGCACTGAAAATCTCTTGGCATGCCAGGGTTGCACGAGGTGCGCCACTGCCACAGGTAGGCCACCTTGCATTATTGCCTGGAATAGTGCCTCTGGTGTTTGGTCGCTCCATAAATCAGTAAGCATTTGAGCGATGGAAATACAGAGAAGGGAATTTTAGTAACGATTCGTGGAGCCGTTAATTCCAGTTAAAAAATACAAATCACTGTACGGGCTGGCCCATGAATTTTTCAGAACATCAGTGGTGAAGTAAAAAAGCTAACTCGAAAAGGCGTATTAAAATTACAGTAGTGTTCATTTATTTGGGATGAAATGTAATAAAATATTTTCGTCATTGAGTTATCCCTGTCACCTTCCGGTCAACCCGTCCTCGCCACCTCTTCCTCGCCGCTCCGTCCTCGTTACCCCGACCTAACCGCCCCGTTCCAGCCGCCCCATCATCGCCAGTCAGACCATTCTCCCCAACCCGTTCTCGACACCCCGTCCTCGCCGTCCTGTCCTCGCCGCCCCGTCCTCGCCGCCCCGTCCTCGCCGCCAGGTCCTCCCCGCCCCGTTCTCGTCGCTTCAGCCCCAACGCCTTGTCCTCGCCCCTCGTACTCGCCTTTTCATCCTCCATCCTCGACGCGCATCCTTGCCGTTCCGTCCTCGCTGTCCATCTTCGCCGTCCCGTTCTCCACCCTTAAAGAAGTCAGACGTTCACGCAGGAAGGGAGGCTGCGTTAACAAGCTGCTGGCTGGAGGCGCTCAGGGAACAGCTATTGTGTGTGTAAAGACGCTCCCAAGTCGTGTAAAAGACGCGTGGCAGACGTTCGAGTTCACTGCCGCCGCCTCAAAGTTAAGTCAAGCCGGTAATGGGAGGCTGTAGAACAGAAAAGAAGACCGGCTGCCGCCATCACACAAACCACCGAATACTTCGAGTGTTCGACCGAGAGTTTCGTTAACACTGTTTTGTTTCATGAAGGGGACCATTGATTTACATTCAGGGGAGCAAGAACATAAGATAGATAAAGTACTTTATAAGAAAGAACATAAGATAAATAGTAAGAATGCAATATACACAATAAGGAGAGTATAAAGATTATTTTATAGTTATCTCATCGCAGAGAGGAACTAATAATCAAATATGCTCTAAAAGCAGCCACATCCATGAATACAATTATAGTACAAGACATATATCCTAAAGAACAAGAGTATGTAGAGCATTCTCGTTTTATACCTTTGTACGCAAGAGCTAGAAAAGTACTTAGTGAACTTAATTTTGATCACAGAAAAGTAGAAAAGAAGAGAAATTATAAAATTCCTCCTTGGATAATCCTGGATATTTCAGTAGACCTATCCTCAGGCACTCATCAAGGTAATGAAACATCTGAGATAAACTCTGGACCGACAAACAATTATGACATGTTTTATCCAGTTTACGCAAAAGCAATTAAAAATACACAAGGAACAGAGGCAACAGTGGTAACGAAAGAGGCATTGGTCAAACATCAACTTAGCTTCTATGCCAGCCATCTTACTGCCGAATTGTGTGCCATCTTGACCGCCATGAAACTCATTAAAAAAAATAACCATTCAAAGTTCAGTTTATACTCAAATTCCCGCACTGCAATAAATAGCATCAACAACAATGAAACTTGTAATGAAATGATTATTATAATCCAAGAACTGTATAATGACATTACCAAATCAGGTAAAGAAGTAATATTGATTTGGGATATGAATCAAGAAACAGAAAAGCAGAGGGAAACAGACAGAGTAGTTAGTGGAAGCACAACAGATAACCCAAAAACTGTACTGGCAATCTCGAATACACTCCAAGATCTAGTGAAATATGCTGGAAAAATAATGGAAGAAAAATGGCCCTCCATCTGGACAACGCTTAAAAGAAGTGACCTCCATAAGAAAGTAACTGAATATCAAAGCAGTAAACACAATAAATTGATAATCAACAAAAAACTAAGCCGAAGAGAGCAAGTGATCATCACAAGAATCCGGACGGGACACTCAAAATTGACTCACCTTCACTTATTACAAAATAATCCCCCCCGAACTTGTGATCTTTGTAGCTGTATCCTAACCCTGGACCACATCATTGTGTCATGTCCCAAGTTCGCCTTACAGCGAACAAATCTTTTGCGGGGACAGGACATTGGGGCAATTTTATATTCCTCTGACTTTCAAAACCAAGTGGTCAAATTTTGTCAAATTATTGGCATTAAAACAGAAATTTGAGGTCAAACCATGTTAACTTCTGTGAACGGCGTATATTGTAATAACGTAGAAATAAGGTATTAAAGCAATGTAACTATTATTAGAGATATAAATGTTACCTGTGTACTCAGATAATGTAATTTGATGCGGTCGCTAATGACCTTGTAGTTGATGCGACCAAAAATAAACTAAAAAAAAAGATTATTTTGCAAAGAAAAATGCAATATTCTCGAATAAATTCAATAACATCTACGTAAACAATAAACCTTAAAAATGCACCTTAGTGTTTTTAGACAATGATAAAGGGGAAAATAATACAAAATAATTCCTAACGGAACCAAATAAAAGGTAAAATTCTGAAAAATATTGATGTTTTATTTTTTAAGAAAAATCAACGTGTTTTCACATATTTTTGAAAAACTTTTTATATAAAAGTGTCTAAAGTCATATATGTTTTTTCGTGAATGTCTATTTTTAACTCATTTTTTAAATCGAAAAATCCATTTTACTTTCTTGCCCTTTCTTCATAAGATACTTCAGCGGTCGTGTGTGTGCGCGCATTGTCGTCCATAAACAAAAAATCTGTACCTACCGCACCACTGAAAACACCTAAATGATTCAGAATAATCTTTCTGAAATACCGCTGCCTTGTAACGTAACCTGGATCAAAGATTTGAAGCAGTGTTTGGCCATTGTGCATAATGTACGCCCAGACTATCATGCCTTGGCCATAGAGATCACCTTCATCTTGTGCATAACGTGTTCCCCTCTCTCTGAACAGAAACTGGTGGCCAGAATAACTTGTCACAGTGAAACGAGATTCGTCGGAGAACATCATTCTGAACCCCAACCAATATGTTCCTTACACCAACATAATCTTTCTCTACGATTACGTGTTGAAGTAGAGTACATTGAAAATACTTCCGTACATACAAACCAATTTGATTTAATCGCCGATAAATTATTCTGGCAGAAACATGTGTGCTGGTAGCTTTTGCAAGGGCTGCAGGTGTCTATCTAGGAGTGAGATTTTTGCTTCTTTTCGCCACTAGGGATACATATCGATCCACTTGAGATGTAGTTTTCCTTTCACGACCACCGGTATGCTTTCGCAAAGTATTCCCACCTTCAGCGGCCCTTTTTAACATCGAGATGACACTTTTTGACACTCCCATTACTGTGGCCACATTAATGACACTTTCACCTGCTTCCAGTCGTGCAATTGCTCGTCTAGGATCAAAAGCGCTCAACGCCGACGTGCAGACATTTTGCACTAAAATATTTCTGCACCACACGGAATTTCACAGAAATAAATTCAACAACTCCGGCGCTATTTTCGTCAAACACTTATCTGTACGAAATTTCGAAAGAATAAAGTTTTTGGGCACATAATTTTATACAGATATCAGGTTCTGCTCTACTACGCGCTCTGCATTTCCTTTGACTGTTATTCGTGGGCTGTCGGGAATGCTACGTTGCAAAAATCAGTTGTTCTTCTGTAATTGTCAAGCACTGCAGATTCTCGTATTAATATGAGAACTTTGTAAGTTACTAACCTATGTATGTACACTTATATTTCATCATTAAGGAAAATTCGTAATCCGATACGTTAAAAACGTTATTGAAATACAAGATTTCATTAGAGTAAACAAATTTTACTACCGTAACTACAAACCACCAGTAAACTGTTGATACACTAACAATTATATTAGTGCATTGGCATGCTCGATGGAGCTACTGGCCTTCGGAGGCGTCCTCGCGGTGGGGAAAACGGTTGCCTGTCGTCTCCGTGGTGGAGCAGCTCTCTTCGCTCGCCGCCCCTTGCTATCGACGCTCCGTCAGGCGGGTTCCTCTAATCAGAGAAGATTGGCAGGCCGCTGCGTTGGCGGGGCGCGTCGGAGGCTGGCGCTGGGGTGCGAGGCGCGGCGAGGCGTGGCGGGGTGTGGCGGGGTGTGGGGGGTGTGGCGGGGTGTGGCGGGGCCGGTGCGGATCGGTGTCGGAGGAGAACCGCGCCCGAGGACCGAGTGGAGGCCACGGGATGAGGGAGGAAAGAGGACGGCGCAGCCCAAAGGGATGAGGACGGCAACTCGCGCCCGGAGGGCAACGGGCGGGCCGGGGGAATAGGGCGCGAACAGATTGATTGTATTTGCGATACGGTGGGACTCGTGGTGTAGAAGGACTGGGCTGACTGAAATACGGATAGGTGGCACAACAGGCGAAGGGGAAGCTAGAGATGGTGAATGAGCGAAAGGAACAGAGTGACCGAGAGGAATAGGGAGGGATTATGGTGCTGCAAAAGTAGGAACACGGAACATCAAGGAAACGCAGGAGTAAGAGAGTAAAAGAAAGATACGATATGGTGGAGTAAAGCATAAAAGACAAAGTATTGATATCTTCATGAAGTGTATGTGGAAACGTAGTAGATGAAAGGCTAATATTTTGTTTTCGAACCATATTTTCTATTTGATGTTTATCTGACTAAAAGTATATTTGATATTATTGAAATATTTGTTATTATTTTTACTAAAAATATCCATGAAGTACTGTGGTCGCTTAGTTTCTTCGTATTCGTAATTGTAAATTTATCAACAAATTTGTCTATTGTTCTGATGAAACAGATTGCAAATGAATTTATATTAAAATAAAAAAGAATTAATGATGCCCTTTTGATATTCCGCAATGGATACATGGCGAAACGGGCGTGAGCGACAGCCGAAGAGGATGGCGGAAAGGGAGAGTGAAGGAAGGGAGCGAAGGCAGCAGCAGTGCGAGGCGGGTGCGGGGGCGAAGCCGATGGGGAGCGGCGGGCGCAGCTGAGGCATCAGCCCCGCCCCCTCGGGGCCAGGGGGTGTTTCTAATAACCGGTGCGGCAGTAAGTTGGTGCGGATACCAGCGGTTGCGGTTTCGTCATGTAATAAATATCGGATTATTTGATTACGGGTAACAAGTTACAAACTATGCCAACTTTGAAAGGACAAGGAATACCGCTGCCCGTAGTCGGAATAATTAGTTAGCGAACCTTGCCAGAAGGCAAAAACAACAGCCGAGAACGTAAAGCAATAGCGGCCCTCCCCACCGCCTATAAATATCTGAAGCGGTTATTTATTGCGATTATTGCCAAGTGTTGTGAATTTATGGTTATGTATGAAATGCGTATTTAAACAAATGCGACCTTGGCGAGTAATTATTACTGCTATAAAATGAGTACAAAATGCTTTGAGGATCCAAATAAGCGATACATTGGTCACCGTTTCCACCGATGGAACTGCTGTTCTTTGCTTGTTGCCGAGGGAAACGTGGCTCCTGCCGCCTGGTGCGAGCAACGCGGGGGCGGGGCGAGGGCGCTGGAGAACGTTTATGAGCGGGCAGCGCTCGCAAAACGCACTCTAACAACGGTGGAGGAATGAGGCGTTGCCTGTCCGACCTTTTCGTGCGACACGAGCAGAAGGGAAACGGGAAATTTGCGGGATCCTTGTCAATTTACGTGTCCATTAGTGCAGGCGTGGGAGAATTTTCAAGGGGATAGTCTGAGTACCATACTTCGGCTCGGTTGGTCCCAGGGTGTAAGCATTGCATTTAAATGTAGCTTTTATGGTTTAAATTTTGAATCAGAGAATCGTTGTTTTTTTTCAAAAGCTTGCGGTTGATGTTTAAGATAAACCTACACATTAACGATAAAAAGAAACCACAAAGAAATTTATAAGATAAAATTTGAAGTAATGGTAAAACTAGATGCAGAAAATATTAACTTTGTTTAAAAGAGTTAGGGTTGCGAACATGCACCTAATGAGACGATAGTAAATGACATCTGGGATGGAGTGGAGATTTTGGGCCATTAAGACAAATATTTTAGGTGATTTATATCTGAAACGCTTATCACACATGATAGCAACCAACGTACAGAGTGTCATGGAGAATCTGTGCAATATTTACCAACTTATAATTTAAGGTGGTTTCTCCTTGACATGTTGACACTAGTAATTCTCCGTGCCAATGGAATATCTGTGCCAATATTGTAACGTTCCTCTATATTAACTTAGCCGCTACGTGATCGGCACTTGTGTTTGTTACTGTAATGTGAACACAGTTTGTGCGAACAGAGTATGTGCTAAAAGTGGCTACATTTGATAACTTTTCGAATTAGTTTGTTTCCCAGAATGAACTAATGTATATTTACGACTAAAGCGTTAACTAATCATTGTCCGCTGAGGTGTTCTCCTGACAAAGGACCTATAGACGAAATGACAGCTTCGAGGAAAACGCAATTAAACATTTCTAGCAGTTTATTTAATTTTAATTTGGATGTAAATGCTCACTCCAAAAGGTTGTTACAAAATGAACAAGTAATTCTGGTTGTTTTTATATTTTTCAACATAGTATTACATTTATCCGAATCGTGATGGTGGGAGTCTGATATTTCATTTATACCGAACCAAAAATACCTAAATGAGAGTTGAGTTCCTGAAAGACAACAGGACTTAAAATTAAAAATGTAACTTATTTTATCGATATCGTCAATTGCCTTTTGCACATAAAATAGGAATTATCACGTGTTGAGTGTTACCCCTCTTGAAATTCGGCCATCTTCCGGAACAGGCCTGATCTAATATTTTTTCAGAAAATGCCGAAGTCTATTACTATAACACTCGATGTAGAAATCATATTCATCAGGTGACAGTATCAACAGCTCATTACAAAAAATTCCCATACAATACATGTACATTATTTTACAACACTTTGCCAGATGACATTAAACGATTAAATTCATAGAAAAGTTTAAATCACAAGTGAAATCGTTTCTGCTGCATAACTGTTTCTATACAATTAGAGACTATACTGAGCATCACAAGAAAAGTAACATTATTTTTAACAATGAGACATAATGCATTATTTACCATTTGGACTGTATAAATGAGTATAAACAACCTGTAACAACTATTGTACTACAGCTTCCGGGTCAATGACCCACATCTCGATCAGGTTTTTCGTCCAGTTTCCCTGATCCATTGAGCAAATGCTGAGATAGCCCCTTGTTTTGCTTCTGGACATAAATGTAACTTCATTTTCTGTGCACGTCTTCTCGAATTCAGTGGGAAATACAATTATTCAAATTATCGTTTCCATGTTGTCGCGGCAGGAAGTAATAAGAGCCAAAATTTATTGCTTATTTATCTTTGAAAATAGATTTTATTACATGGGAGTTTTTTTTGTTGTTTTTTTTCTCCCTTTCAAAATTCAAAATTTATTGCTTATTTACCCTTGAAAATAGATTTTTTTACATGGGAGTTTTTTTGTTGTTGTTTTTTCTCCCTTTCAAAATTCAAAATTTATTGATTGTTTATCCTTGAAAATAGATTTTATTACATGGGATTTTTTTTCTCCCTTTCAAAAATTCAAAATTTAAGTAGTATATGACTTACAATTAGTGTAGGGATCACAGAATTTTGAAAATGTGCACACAATTCACTTTTCTCCATAGCACGTCATACGCAGTTTTTAACTGTTTTTTGACGTAAAAAAAATTTTAAAAAAAATAAATAAATCTAGACGACTCGTAAGTGGAAGCCGCGAATGATAAAGACTTCCACGGAGACATGCGATGATGGAAACCTTTTGAACTATTTTTTTATTAGCTCCAATTTACTGGCCAGTTCTTGAGGCCTCAAAGCTTTTGTTTACATATTGTTGGGAAATAAGCCTTGGGAAGTTTTCCACTTCGAACTTCTGAGTATTTAGGTTTGTGGAAAATGGTTTCATCTACCGTTTATAACTATTTATTGCCAAGTATCTAAGTTTCTAAACAAGTGACGTGTGAAGGGTATCCAGGGAAGAAGTCGTGTATTTAATAGAAGGTCTTGTCCTAAGGCAAACTTGCACGTGCTCGGAAACGTCGTTGTATTAGATGCCACGAATGTCTCGCCTGCTGGGAAAGAAACAATTAGATAACTTCTTTTTTTATTTATTTCTTCCCGTTCGACTTTCGTCTTTTGAGGATTTTGACGGGTACAATGTTACAATTAATTTACTTGACCATACTCAGGCAATTGCGGGTCTCGGTATAATCCTTCACTATTTTTAAAATTTCATATTTGTGTAACTTGACTAAGGGAAGTTTGCATTTATTGTTTAGAAATGGAGGGGTCTGTTTTGTGGGAAATTGTGGCGAATGATTTTTATGAATTAGGGAGTACGAAAGAGGTCTTTGGGTAATCTGGATCTAATGCGTGAAGGATGATGAGCGTTTCGACCGAGATTGAATATTGGAGTGCTGGGAGATAACTTCTCGGTAGCGCTGCGTGGCCGATAGTTCAAGGTAGGATTAAATCAACTGGTACGAGAACGGATGTGTGTTTCTTGTACTGAGTTTGTACGCCCAAATATTGTACGTTACCAAAAATGAATATGTTGTGAAATCGTATGCAGGTGATTGCAGCTGCCAAGAACTTCAACAGATGGGAAAATAGTGAATTGCCAAGTGTGTCAGAAACACGTAAGTGATTCATGACAAAATGAATTCAAGAAATCTGGAAACAGTAGAAATAACGTATTTACGCGAATTTAATGCACCATCAAATCTAATGCGCACCCCATATTTGAAACTTAAAATTATGAAGAAGGTTTTGTATCGAACATAATGCGCATCAATGAGAGAATTAGAAGAATGGAATTTTACTTAAATTTATGTAATACAATGGATTTATCATATACATAAATAGCATTCTAACTGCTTCACTGCCAACTGCTGTACTGAAAGCGCCCATCTCATATTATGCGGAATGTGGTAAAAATCGACCATAGTGCAATGTCATGTACAGTTCATGTTGCGCTACGAATATTAAGGGCCGTAGAAGACCAAGATGACACGTTACCACTTCTACTTACAGAAAGAGGTTTTACATCTAGAAGGCGGATGATGTTCACATCACTGGACTCTCTGGCGATTCATGTTATTTGTCTGGCGCACGATGTAAATAGTGTGGCCGGGAAGAAAAGAGAACATTTTCCCGAAACTTATTTCTTCAGTAAAAATTTGTTTTTCGTTAAACTCTAATTTGAGTTCAAAATACGGAGAAATGTTGCCTGATGTACCACTTCCACTATAACTTATTTTAACGCTTTGGAGGTGTAAGTTGTGTGTTTGTCTTTATTATTCTGAATTTTGCAATGATATTAGAGATTTAATTGACACTTCCGATGAGAATGAAGCTGCATCAGTTCTAAAGGCAAAGTCAGTGTTTTACAGTGGCAATATCTTTGGTGCTCTAACTTTCCTTAAGGCATACCTCAGCCATGTCGCAAAATACATCGAGTGTTTGGAATCTCCCTTCATAATTTTAGAATATACAATTAGAATCCTGGACTGTTTCTCAAGAAGAGACCACTTGGGCCTGCAGGGGAGGTTGTAACGTCGAAACTATTTCGCGTTCTGGAAGAAAAAGAGAATATTTGAAATTGAAGATTGTGTGCTCAATTTTAGAGGGTAAATCTATCAAAGGTAACTTATTTTGGGGACCTTAACAAATTGCAGCAATGCAATATGCGCCCATGACTTTTTGTGAGGTGGAGCACATATTTTCTATGTACAAACGCATTCATAATTACTATGTCGCAAACGCAAAATATTAGAGAGACTTTCTGTTTTTCTTGGGGAAAGATTCCATTCGTAGATACGTAAGAAAAACAAAACGTTTTCAGACTGTCAAAATGCATTTAGAAAATAAAATTATACGGAAACGGCCAATTTTTCTTTTCCTAAAGATGATGCCTTACCAACGAATAAAAATGAAGTACCCATTGTGAATATTGCTAGATACTTTGAAAGTTTTTGACATAACATTGAACATTACATTTTGCTTTCAAAATTACCTTTATATGGAATTCCTGGTATTGTCGTAACCTGGATATCCTCGAATCTTAAACATGGATCGCAAAAAATATAAATACAATATTGGCACGAAATAATATATTTACTTAACAGTACAATTTTTTACCAATTGAGAATGGGGTTCCCCAGGTTCAACTTTAAACTTTAAATCACTATTACTATAAAATTCAAACTGTCTATAACGGTGTAACGAAAAAAATGGAACCTTGTGCTTTAAATTGTCGCCTACAATTGTGGTGACTTTTGTGACCTTGAAATAGGTAAAGTAGTCCTCTAAATCTCCTCACTGCTCAGTGGGAAACTGCCATCCAATTTCTCTGTCAAGAGTGTGTTTAAACCTAACGGGAGGTTTTTGTCAACGTGGCCACTGAGTTGGACACCCACACAAAACCTTTCACAAAACGGGATACAGTCATCATCATAGGACGGCAGAATGACATTAATTTGGACAATCATTTTACAGCTGACCAACATGTTCACAAACTACAACGTGCCCCCCAAATGAGAATATTACAGCCTCCACTATGCGATTCCGGTACAACAAAAACACGGCAAAGACATTAGACACACAAATAACCAATAAAAAATGCATCTGAGAGACACAAATGTTAACACTTTTTGAGCTAAACTTTCTCTCAGAAAAACACTTCACCCGCCATGGTCTTCGCTCGAACCTTGCCGGAAAACATGCACTCGGTACCGAACTCACGAAACACATCCTTTCACAACTTCGGCAGAGTCGTGCCCAAGAACCATCTCCACTCACACCTCCTAGTTCTCTACCATCCTCCGGACCCCCTTCAGGGCCAATTACCTTATCCCCTGAACCTAATCCTTATACTACTCTTCCATTATTCATTCCTCTCAACGTATCGTTCATGTGCCTCACCCCACAACCGGAACACGACCACGCACTCAGGGTAAAAAGAGATAAATAGAAACTACAGTTAGATGATGCAGAAAAATATCCGTGTAGGCACCTGTAATGTATTCGAATAAATCATCATAATGTTCAGTCTCTTTAAAACAAAATTGAATTTACCAAGGCAGCATTATAGTGCGAACTAAGTCAAACAGATGTATTTTGCCTCAGCTACGTCACAATGAACTAAACACTCTTCAAATACTTAGTTTGTATCTTGTAGGATGCTATTGTGGAGCAAGGAAATCAAATAAGGGCCCTGGATATGGAGGTTCGCGTATTTATGTAAGAAATTATATTGATTCTACCTTGTTTGAATTTAAAGTATATGCAGATGAAAATTTTTTTTGAAATATCAGACATAAATCTTACTACGCTCAAAATTATTTTACATATCTTTTCTACATACATGTGTATATTATTTACTAAAGCTAAAATATAATTATTTAAGGACTCCTGGCTGCAGAAAACATGGGATGCAGTTAATACCACTTTTGACCAAACGAAAAATATGATTTATTTCTCTCAAAGCTTTCATTTCACTCTAACACGTGCTTTCCTCTTAAAAAAATTTCACGGAAAAGCAATACTTGGATATCCAAGGAAATAGAACATTGTGTAAAGACAAATGTTCTCTGTATTTCTAAATATCATAACGTATCACCTGGTTCCATGAGTATTTCCGAAAATGCAAAAGCATTCTAAGGATATTATTATCATTATAATTAATGTTATACTACTACATGAGCCCGCGAAAAATATTTCCAACCAGCAACTTTTCTCACGCCGAGACCCAAACTCAAGTTCAGCGAGTTAACATGTTATGCGCTCTAACACTACACCATACAGTCACTCGGCCACTTTTGCTGTCACTTAAAATCCTAAAAGGCTCTCCCGTTATTACCGTCTGTTTGTAGTCATCGTATCGGATGTTTCGTAGGGTAAAGCCTGCCAGATATCGTCATCTCAGCCCTAAGATGAATCGGAAGGGGGAGGCGTCGGGGACCAACAGGGCTAAACATTCTTGGCACTATGATAGATTATTATTGTGTTGGCATACAGCCTTTGGGAGCCCCGAACGATCATTAGCATCTCTCCCTTCAAGCAGCTAGTTGTATGTGTTGTTTGTAACTTTGTTAGGCTTCAATGACTGGGCCAAGGTGTTACCCCATGCCTTAGCGCTTGCCGTTGGATATGCCATTGCAAAATGCACTGAAAGATGATGCTCCTTAATTTTTTCTAATGCATTTGCACTATCGTTGTAAAACCAGTTAGAACGAAATCCATACGAAAATTCAAGCTCGCACCATTCTGAACATCATTTTCCAAGGCAGCGATGATACTGGTACAGAATGGCAACTGAAATAGTACAAATCATCTTCTGCGCATTGAACAGCGTATGAATACAACCCGGCCATACTTATTACGGTACATATACTTATTACGGCTTCACATTTCATCAGTGTCGTCACAGTGTTATTGAATTAAGACCTTGCTTTAGGAACTCTGCAGATTGTTAGGCGCACTTTGCTGTCGGCAAGGCATACTGACTATGTGCTTTATCATAACTTGCTGACGACAATATACTGAGTGAAAGATACGTCGAAAGGCCCCAACCTACAACCACGTCTTTAGAAGGGCGCCACCCTAGAGAGGTATTTGCCAGCGTCCTACTCATTTAATTACGTGCATGTCCGGTTTCGGTATGAATCTGGTTCGATTTGGTTCGTTTGCTTCCTTCACGATAAAGTCATAGTCATAAACACGAGTGCAGAAAAAACAGAAGGGCAAGAAAATATATCTTAGGGTTTGGTACCCGTATTGCCTGGATTTCAAAACCTTTTTCTTGGTAACTGTTCAAACATATCTCAGTTGAAATGTTATATTGTCACTGAGATTATTTTTCCAGAATACAGGGAGTTTCAATAAACCTGTGATGTTTTTGAACTTCCCGATTAAACGTTTTCACAGATATACTTTCTTCAAAACGGTAAAAACAAAACAGTGACGAATGAAATATTCTCACACATGAACACATTTTTAAAATGCAAAATCTGAAGTTGGCGCCTTGCTTGTGTGAGCGCTGTAGGTCGTGATATCGTAATTAGACAAATTTAGTATGCATAATATAAAATGGCAACTAATTTTGTGTGAATGTGGTACTAGAAAAGGAAACTATCCATAATTGGACTCTGAACGTTTTAGCTATTCACAGAATATTGATTGACTTTCAGTGAAGTATTTTCATAATTAACGACTAGACAATGCCTGCATTCATTGACGAACTAACGAACGCCTCAAAGCATAGTTCCCACCATTTAGCCACCTCTAGCCGGCAGCTCGACCCAATTAATTCGGCCTGCAGCACATTCACTTAGGCCGCTCGTCGCCATCGGAAGCCCAGATGATGATGATGGCGTCACCCCGCTGGCGGCCACTGCGCTCGTACGCAAATTGCGGAGCGACACCTGGCCGCGAGGGGGCGGGGAGAACAGCCGCGGGCGGGGCGGGGAGCGGGGCCGGGGACGCGGGCGGAGGAGGAGGGGAGGCGAATATCCTGGAAATCATTACCCCGGCCGGCGCGCCGCTGCCCAAGATAACCGAGTGCATAGCCCCAGCGGCGGGGCTATTACCCTCGCAATTTGCGCGCTCGCGCGGGCCCTGGGACCCGCCACGAGCGGCCGACACCGGCCCTTCTCGCCTAATAATTCCGAACGCGATTCACCCATCACCGCCCCCACCGCGGCCGGCCACCCCTGCGTCCCAACCTCCTCCCCTCTACCCCTCCGCCGTTGCCCGCCGCCCTGGGCTGCAAGCCATGTTACATACCCCGCACCGAATTTCCAGGGTCAGGAGGCTAGTCTGCCTCTCCTAACAATGTTCGTGTCGTGTTTACAAACAGCTGTGATGCTGCATTATGCCAGAAGCGTAACAAGGAATGTTTAGTACTGTGGAAAATAGAATTCTTTGTCGATAAAGGGAAGCAATATGGTTAGCGAGGTTGATCAATCTGGTGAATGACTCCATTGGCGAAGGTGTTAGAGCCTCGAAGTAAAAATAGCCGAAGTATCAGCGACTAAACTCGGCAGGGTGCGAATCGAAATTTTATCCAAGGGACGTTCAAAAATAAACAAAAACTTACTAATATGCAATAACTAAAATATCAATTATCATGATGAAACCAAAGTTTTCATTCTTTACTAGCTGTATATGTGATTAATAATAGTATACTCGTGTCCTCTAGTTCTTCATGTGGCCTCTGTTACCTTGAAAGAAGACCTGATGCACAATGCAACTGACAGCGGTGCGTCGTTGATGTATTATATTATACTAAAAACTAGAGCGACTGGGATAGTCCACACCTCTGCGGTATATCGGTCTCGACACACCTGAGTGACGAGGTTAAGCCATGTTAATACGCACCTTAAATCGCCTTCGTGAAGAAGGCAATTTTTTGACGTAGCAATCGCTAACTCCGGACTCGATAACGCACTAGAGCGACCCCTGTGCTATACAGAGTCGAAAGCCGACTGCATAGACAGAAATATCACTGGGAAGTTTTGTCCTCTTCAGATTTTGTACACAACCGCGTCAGTTATTCCTCGGCGCAGCGACCAGCTCGAATTCCAAATTGTTTGTCTCGTAACAGAATCGGTGAACTAACTACATTTGCTGTTGCATACGCTCAAGATCAGGTGCTTGAAGGTCTTTCCCATGCGCGAGAGTAGAGTATGTATACTTCTATAACCTCTTGGGATGAAGAGTCATTTACCTCACTTGGGTATCACACACACATTCGCACCCTTTGACTCTCCAGAAAAATGCCCCAGCGCTAGACAAGCGTTGAGAAGTAGAAACTACACCCTTTCCCTCATAACGATAAGCTGGGCTGCACTCTTTCCTCCAGATTAGGGGAAAGGTTCAGGGGTTTCACTCCGCTAATTATCCGCTTATCCGGACCGCACTCTTTCCTACGGTTTAGGGACCGCAATGCGTCCCGAAGCTCGCCACCCGTCACACGGCGCGCCGAGGTGCTCCGTACGTGTTGGCGTCCCCATTAACGCACCACCATGAACTCGTTTTTGAAGACACCGGACTACTCTGGGCGAATCTGCCGTTCGAAAGAGTCTGCAAAGAGGTTTCTTTTTTCCACTTCATCCCAGACGTATTCCGGCGCTTCCCGAATATTGCACTTGCCTTGTTGGTGCGCTGCGTTGCAAGAGGTGATTTACTCCCGGTTTACGCCCCAGCACTTTGGATAAACTCCAGTCGCCACTCGTGAGGTTGAAGGCCTTTTTTGCTCTTGTCCACCCTGCGTTTCTCTCTCCTCTTCAACTCGATCAGAATTCTCGTCTGAGAGCTCGTGCTCGCTCCCCGTCGGCGGGTTCACCAAATAGGCCTTAACGGCTTTTCGCTGTGCTCGCAGTATCCTTTTTGCTCATCTGTGAGATCAGGACGAGAGTCCAGGACGCGCATCAATTTCATATTCTTTTTGTAGGAAAGTTGAATTGAGACAGAAAAAGGCTAGCTACAGATTCAATTTCTGATACCTTTTGAAGTGGTTTCAGCTTGAGCAACTCGCTCATCTGAGCTTGAAAGCCTGCCCAGTCTGTGAAGCGCGCAATTCGCATATTCCTATGACGTTTTTCAACCAGCAATGTCACACTGCACGTTACTTAGTTGTGATTGGAGTCCAGGGCGGTGATGGATAGCGGTTCAGCTCATTGTATCCCCTTCAATCAGGATGTCAATAACACCCGGCCTTCTGCGGGCACGCGCGTATCTATCGGGAAAATGCGTAGGAGGTTTCGGTGCGCATACACATGCCTTGTCGTCTAGATTGGTTAGACTGTTGCCGGTGGTATTTGCACCCAAGGAATTCCATGAACAGTGTCTGGTATTAAATTCTCAAAGTACCAAATGTTTTGAGTAGGGCGGCAGACCTTATCTGCGTGGGGGCCTGGGCGGTGGGCTCTCTTGTTACGCACTTCACAGCCCCAGCCCTGGTTCGCTCTCGCTTTTGGGGCGTCCGAAGCGCCACGCCCGAATTTTGCGCATTTCGACGTATTGGCCGCTCGGTTGCGTCCCTCTCTTTGCTTGAAGTACATGATGGAAGGCTAGAGTGGCTCGCTGCCGGCGAAGTATACGACAAGCGGACCACTGCAGTTGCAGCATTCTGGCAGTAGTTCAAATTTGCGGCGTCTGAGCAATGCTTAGTTCTGTTCAGTTCATGAGGATCATTAGGGTGGCCAGTTCCTCACCAGAGCTCAAAACGAAATTCGTTTTCACAGGTTTGTAAGACATGTCCCCACTGGCAGCATTGCGCACTGAACAGTCTCTGAGTTTGCTTCTCCCTTCGTACCGTCCCTCGAAAGTTTCGAATTTATCAGATCCGGTATATATTTTGTGCCGCAGGTGTCTCAGTTAGGATAACAATAAATGTCCCAGTTGGAAACATTTCACGCGTTTTTGTGAGGAGATCACCGTTTTCTCCATGCCTGGCGAATACGGATTCATTGATACGCCAGTATTGCCTGACTCTCAGCTGGACGTAACCGAGTTTTCTCAGAACATTTGCCACGTTTAGCGCGGTACCCCACTGATACCCCCGTATGTAAACTTAAATGGTATTTTCCCTTCCCAAGGGGGCGGGTGCGCAAAAGGAAAAGTTGTACAATCGTGCATTTTTCCACCTCAGCGTACGTGATCTTACACACGTTTGGATGGAATATGCTCTTTAATGTACATGAGGTCAATTGTGAACTTTTTGACCCTGCACTCGTCGAGAACGCGGTCGTACAGGAGCAAAAAATTCTAGGGGGAAATTCTTACCAGTAGTACGGCACCATCGGAGGTCATGAAGTAGCCTCCTCGAGGGTGTCCGTGCTTTCCGGCGAGGACTTCGCATGGATATCCGCTGCAGGATTGGAGTCGCAGGCTCTCGGGGACGGGCAGCTAGCCGCCTGTGTTTTCGCCTTCGGGTGGGTGAGATGGCAGGGGAAGTGGACGGCTACGCCCGCGCTGAAAGAACAACCAGGCTCTCTTATCCAAAAGGTTGGAATGTACAATCATAACCTAAGGATGAATACAACTCATTCCTACGTTCGTATGATACATGTAAAATTTAATCATGTAACATTTGATAGGATATCAAATGTGTTGGTTACAGAATCCAAAGTTAAAATTAAACATTTTGAAGCATTATAATAAGTATTTTGATACTGCATCGCAAGCAACTAGTTAACAGTTTTATGTACTATATAAATATTTGAATGCTGGATCCAAATTATTTTTTTAGTACGAAAATAGGTCTTTGGAAGTATGATCAGGAAATATTTCATTAAGATTAATGCATTTTACAACTTTCTTTACTACAATTGGATAAGATGGCAACGAAATAGTAACACTAATACAAGACTTCTCCAAAGAGCAATATTGCATGTGTTCGTCTGAACACAGACACTCGTTACTTTAGAAAGGATGTATTGTGATTACACATCCAAAGGAAGTTTATTTACACACTCACTGAGATTGAATGTGACCAATTTAACTTCATGCAGTATCTGAATTTGAATCTACCTTCCTTGATTCTTCTGTGAGTAAATATGAAGGGACATTACAGAATACTCTTCTTATCATATCACTGCATATAGCTATTGAAGTGATTGAAGAGAACTGTAGATGATGATAATGACAATTTTTAAAATTATTTTCTTTTTCAGATCAACACGTCACTGTAGTTACTCTAACCGAGGTGTCCTAGGGCTCGAGTCGCGACAGGTGACAGGATTTCGGCTAGGTAGTTACCTATGTCGAGTTCAGCCGCTCTGGTAGAGTCCTGGCGGCCGGCTGTTCTATTCGGTTACCGTGGTTTCTCTGATTAATATCAAGAGAATACCGGAGCAGTACCCTGACAAACGGAACACAGACTACGAGCTTACTGTCCCTCCACTTTCTTGCCCTATCCTCACCTCTTACTTACACACACTAACACTTACATGCACAATACTGCCACACCGGGAGACCAATCGAGGCTTACACCTTGTGCCGCGCTGGTGGGAGATACCTGGATTAGGAAAGCCCCAGGAAGCCGACGTATAGGTCGGCGACGGATCTCGCCATCCAGCTGGAGAACACAGCCACCTCCCATGTTAAAAACACACAATATACATACGGGTCTAATAGTCACAGCAGTTGATGCGCTCAGAAATACATGACTCATTGTATTGACAGAAAACCCGGATTTCCTTCCTTAATGGGATCCTCAGTTGGGCGTAAAGATTCAGATTTTCTAGCTAAGCCCAGGGACATCCAAACTACCCTCGAAAATATTGTGTTTACATCGAGGCAGGTGGTGTAGAGGTAACGTAAATGAAGTTGTAAGCCTAAATATCTGAGATTGAATCCAAGCAGAGAACAATTGGTGACAAGAAACAATCTTTTCAGATTCAAGTATTATAATATTGCGTCACCATTACAAATAATGCGACAAAGTATGTGCTGTTTTTAGGATAACTAGTTAGATTATTATAGTTAAAAGAATACATAATACATACGAGTATTCACAGGTATTTTAATATTTCATTATTCGCATACATGCGTAGTTCTCATTCGAATACATAGTTTCAATTCTTTTTAATCTCATGAGTAGGTATCAAGGCGGCAGAACTGCACCTGAACGTAACAACAGAATGGTTAATCTCTCGGTGCGAGAGGTATTGGAAATGGAATATAAGTTGACGGACGGAAACCATGTGCACCCAGGGTCCAATGCTGAAGCACTGACTGCGCAGCGTTATCGTCCATAAGTTCCGTTGACAGCTTTTTATTGTCTTCAGGGCTACATAAAATGTGTGTACCAGCTAACATCGCTGTCGCCTTCGTTCGAATAAAGTATATACGAGATTTTTTCTGAAAGAGACCTCACTTCCATCGTGCTCAATTCTTTGAATAGAAAAGCGCCTTCGAGCAACCTCCATTTGTCATAGTTCGAGCTAAAGACGTAGAAAGGTTCACCACTCTCATCCACACTATTACACTTATACACAGCTGACATGTTCAATAGGATTCACATCCAATTAGCACAATTTGCCAACGATACCGCAATTTACAAGCCCAGCCACTCACTTACGACTCACTTCACCGACAGGCTACATCACCTAAATAAAATAGACAACTGGTCAACATTGTGAAAAATCAACCTTAACCCAACTAAATCAACTGATAAAACATTCCCTCTAAGACCATTTTCCCACCCACCGCCATTACACATACATAAACACACCATTCCATGGACATCACAAAACCAAACAGTAATATACCTGGGAAGAACTTCTACACAAGACTCAACTGGAAAACACACATACTACTAAAAAACAAGGTAAAATAAAAATAGCTCAACTAAAACCTCTTAACACCTCCAAAAGCTGTATATCCCTAACAAATGCCGTTACACTTTACAAAGCAATAGTCAGACAATTAATGCTGAACGCATGTCCCATGTGGACCAGTGCATCTATTTCCAACATCAATCAACATCGAATTGTACACAATTGATTCCTCAGAATAGGAACACATGCCCCATGGTCCATCTCCAACGCCCAACTTCATAAAAAACTGAATATATCACCGATCATCAAATATATCGCCCACCTTTCCAATAATTTTACTCCATCCTAAATACTATAAACAGAGCAGTCCACAACAACCTGGCCTCTATAAATGACTTCCCAACTAGAGTCAAAAACAGATTCCCTTTCGAAGCGTTCTTAAACATTTTTTCTAGTAATTGTTCAGAGTAGGGGCTCTTGTAGTTTCCTACACCACTCGTAATATAGTGTAGTGTTAAATTTGGTACAAGTTATAATGTAAGCTATCAAGAGCACGAGAAAGAGTGCTATGTTACTGAACTGTGTAATTAACAAACATTCAAAAAATAAATTTATAAAAAAAGACGTAGAAAAGGTTTATGTTGCGTTCAATAAATTTTGAATAATTAGTTTAAAGGACTAATATTTATTAATAGAAAACAAAACACATTTTACATCACACTACATCGCAATGTCTCTCTCGTGATCTTTCTCAAATTGTAAAGAAAGTAGTGATGCTGCAACAACACATACTTTTCCAGATATGTGTAAATTTCAACAGGTTGGCGATTATTTTAGAGATGTTTTAAATACAGGTGTATGAACTACTTTGAAAACTGATTACTTTTAACTTTTAAATTCCTGATTGCAAAGAATGAAAATCCAAAATTGCTTGTTCAGGGCATTGCCCGTTCCATTTTTATTATATAATAAATATTATATATATATATATTATTGTAAAGAAAGTAGTGGTGTAATTTTATATATATTATATATATATATATATATATATATATATATATATATATATATATATATATTTGCTTGTCCGCTTTCCAGGAATCGTAAGCAAAGTGCACAGAATGCATTGAATAGCAGCGCGGTGCTCTACGAAGCACTACTGCTTGTTTTCGCTGGCGTGGTCAGCGAAACTCGAACTCCAGAACTCGTGGCCTGAGGTGGCGCATATGTGCGCGATGACGGAAGTCCGCTTCCATCGCTTTCCGAAACGCCCGGTGCGGGGTCCGATGCCCTTCCCTAGAACCTGGAATGAAGTGCAGTCGGTGCAGGATTGTGTTGCATTGAAACATAGTGTCTCAGAGGGAACATACAAATGCACGGAACCTGAGTTTCCAAAGCAGCAAACCGAATCCTTCAATTTCAAAACCGGCTACGTTCAAATATTCTTTTTAGGTTAAAAAACATACAAGGAATATTTTGCTAATGAACAATGAACATCACTAGAAGTATTTATGAAGTAGAGGATATCAACAGTACAATTTTTACCACTTTTAAAAATAACACGTTTTGCGTTTTTTTCTCGAAATCCTAAATCTGTTTTGAAACTCAGGCCTTCATTTGTCAAATAATATCAATCATAGTTACTTTATTTCATGAGACACGATTATTACTACGTGTTAGAAGAAGTGGTTTACTACAAATAGGAACAAGGTTTATCCGCTCTTTCTTTACCAGAGCCAGCAATACAAGTTTTTCTGTCGAAATACCGCTGATATCCGTGGCATGAATTCAATTCTTTCTCTTCTTACAAAGTAAGAAGAAAAAATAACAAGGGAAACAGTGCTATATTTGTAATGGTTTATTGTTAATGATTTAAGATTTGATGGCGCTTTGATATGCGCCATTGATACGTCACACAGCCGAGAAGTGGGAGGTGGGATCCCCATATTCGGGAGTTTGGAACACGTAAGTTCAATTTAATAATAACATAAAACAATGCGCATTTATGCCAATTTGCAATGCCATAATGAATGAATGAATGAATTTGTGTATCATATAAAATCTCCACTCGTCTATAGTTTTTTTTTTACAATGAAACACCTCTCGAGGTAAGATTACGAACTATTTCTGTAAACCATAATCTAGTTTCAATTCTTACTGCCCCTGTTTTAATAATAGTACAAGGAAATTATACCTAGTATGATGTGATATAAAAATATCTCAAGATAATTTAGAGTCGAATATTAATTTAATTTTGAAGCTTTAATTAATATTGTTGAAGTTGAGTTTCGCCTTCATTAGAAAATATCGTAATGCGTTGGCTTTGTAATTGGTTTTACGAAGACCTGAATTGTTTTGGCTTAACGATATTGACTTTTTTTATACTCCATGCAGCTGTCCGAACTCATGTCATATGTTCTAGATAATGACTTTCAGTTGCTTTTCTTTATTTCAGGGTTCTCCTATTTCCACCGATTAGACCCTGACTTCCACTTAAACGGTATGCTCGAAAAAAATATAAAATCAATATCCAAGGGGGAAAACTCTTCACAGTTATGGGTCAAACTTCCTCTACCCTTCTATATTTACTTCGGAATTTAACTCTAAAATTCAGAAAACGCTGAGTTACCTTTACGTCATAATTAATTTTAAAATAGACTGATTTTCATGGAAATACTAAAATAACAATTTGAATGCATTAAATTTCACTTAACTTAATCAGATCACTTGCAAAGCCGATCCAGAAATAAAGTTACACACTCTCAAAGTCCTCTGATCGCGTATTCTCTGATATGAAGTTAGGCACAGATCCCTAAAGTGCCGAATCTACGTGTATCTATCGAAGGAACCATTTAGATAAGACTATATAGTAAAATATGTACGAATGTTTTTTAAAATGTGAAGGTGCAGTTACACCCATCATATCGACAAACCACTCCACCATCCCCTTAGAATCATCTTCTATTCATAAAATTGTCGTTTATACTACCGATTCTCACCGATTCTCTATCTGGAAAGCTTCCCACATCCGGCTGTCTGGGAAAATATAGTTATGATTTTAACGCGCTGACCACTTTGCACTATCGATTCAAATATTTGGGTGCACATTATTTGCAAGACTCCATAGCCTACTATACCTGTATAACCATTTGAATCGGTGAGATTAAGAAAGCGCGCTTACTAGCAGCGTTTAATACGTGTGTGACGACATGAAACGTTGATCTCACCAAATGATTTTATCTACGAAAAGTATAGTACAACTGACAATCCTCTTTGTTTATTCACTTACGATTTTCAATTGTCTGACTAACTAAACGAAACTAAAGGTTCTAAACTCATGTTTAGAACCTTACCACATTAATAATTTTATTTACTATAGGATCGCTTACTAAACATGTTTATGACGCTGTACTACAACATTTCTCTCACTTTATTTATCGCATTCGTACATCATATGAAGGAAATTTATGATTAATTCAATATGATGTGTTCATATTGAATTTATCGCATTCAATGTGAATTTAAAAAGTTGATGAATCTCTTGATAGTGATCTAATGATCGTTAGATTTCAAAATTGAATTGAAATATTGGATTGAACAATTCGAAACGACCAGTGTGTCACGTGGCTCAGAGCGAAGTCGCTCGCCTTTCACCAAGGAGGTCCGGGTTCGATTTCCGGACTAGCTCATGTGAAATTTGTTCCAACAAAATGAGTCTTCCTGCTTCACCGGGGCTAGTCCAACCCCCGTGAAGTGTCCTAAACCCTACTCTTATCCTCATTGCTTCCCCTTTCTGGCTGCTGAGTAGTGATGCAGGAGAGCGTGGTGGGAGGCGCGTACTCAGAGATGCTACCTGGCGGTCCTCTTGACAACTGACTGACGAGACGAAATGAGACAAGACATACATAAATACAGCGCCCTCTGGAATGCAGAGGGCGCTGGTAAATAACAAATAATTAATGGAGGATTACTCCGGAAGATGACTTCAACGCTTGACCTGGGGCAAAGACGCGTCGCGTCGATACATAATAATGAGTAATTACGACGCAACTAATTAAAAAAACAATGTAACAAATATTAGTTTCAAATAATTTTCACTAACATGCATCTACTGTATATGACGCAGGGCTGGTTCCTGAAATCTAATTAAATAATATAACGAATACATTATGGTAGATGGATATACTTTGTTTCAGTATGGTGGTGTAAAAATCTTTTCATATTCTGCTTTACACTTGCTTCACCTCTCCATTTAAAGGTAACAGTGGCTCAAAATAAATCGGAAAACGGCAGATGGCAGACGTCATCGCGGAGTTAGTGCCCTGTCAGCAGGGAGTCGTGAAACCAAGCGAGGCGCCTCAGGGGAGACAGATCTCGATCTGTCTTTCCAGGTTTAATTTTCCGCAGGGAATTTCTATGCACGCATCGCAGTGAAGCCAATCCAGGGAGACAGAAACCCGTCAGGGACCTCTTTCATAACATTCAACCGTTGGGATACGCATTGCGTATCTTTCTCGACCAGGGCGTTTCGGTACTCTGCGATTCGTCACTGCCCTTGAGTTTAGTTGTATTATACTTACTTTTTTGATAATGCATGTTTTCAGGGATTCAACCTTCACTTTGTATGGTGTTCACAGCCGTATCTACGGGAAAATCATGTTCGAATATCATAATTACGCACATTTCACGCATTCATGGCCATAGCTACTTTTATTTAATTTTGTCATGCAACTCTACTGCGTTATATCAATACTTTAATAATTCCAATTCAACATACAGATATACATTATATTTAAATAGTGTTTTCGTAAATTGTCCGAGTTCTGATTCTCAACAGTTCTTGTAATCTGACTGTAGGAAATTGCGTAGGAAATGGATGGATGAACAAGATTTCCGAAAGAACTAGGTCCTGCGGAGAATTCACCACAAGTAAATTTAATTCGATTAAAATATATTGTATGTTGTATTTCGGCTGACAGAAAAACGCTTTGATTAGTGAAATGTATGCAAAGCGATTCAATAATGCGTCTGAAACGGCTCAGTGCAACAGCTGTTGCCACTGCACTGTTTCTGACCGCACGGTCCTAGGATTTTAGTGTGGATGGGGGAGAATTTTTGACACTAGCTTTGACAAATTAAGCAGCTATTTAAAGGAGAATTCTCGGGGCCGCCCGCTCTGATTTTGGTCTTTCCATGGTTTCTTCGATCACTACCAGGGAAAAATAGGCGAATGCCGGAGCAGTAGTTTGGCAAATCGGTCATCGACTGCGGACGATCTGTTCTTCCTATATTTGTTCCCTTCTTCCCACACATTCACACACACGCGTACACACACACACACACACACTTATACTTACATGACTACACTATTCCACATATTGGAGGAGCCATCGGGAGCTAGGAGCTTGCCCGGCCCTTGTTGCCGGAGTTACCTACTGGGGGAACCTCTACAAAGACGTGTGGGTCGGAGCCGGATCACACGTTCCAGCGGGGAGGAACACCTCCAACTCCGGGGTCACCGTGAGAGGTGTCTCAGGGCATCAACTGATGTCACTGTCTCTGACCGGGAGTCCCTAAGTTCGAGTCCCGACGGTGGCAGAATTTTCGACACTATCTGGAGAGCTTCTGGAGAGTCGAATTCAGTCGTTGCCTGGATGAGAATTCTAGTGGCCGGCTGTGTGATCGGTAGTTTTTCGCGGTTTTTCCGATCAATACCAGGCGAATGCTGGAGCATAGACTCTTTACATGAAAACACTAACTCAAATTATGAGACAAAACACCTCTTACAATCTCTTGAATACTCATTCTATAGATTTAAAATGCACAACAACAACAAAAGTTTGTACAACAGAAAATTAGGCTTTCTTCCTGCAAAGGAAATACAATACAAATGCCAATCTTGTACAATAATAACAACGCTATTCACAAAAATAATTCAGTTTGAATACAATTATACTGTTCATGACTACAATATGGGATCTCATACACTGTAACTCATTTGGCTACACTACATTAAACACAATGTGTTACTCAATATTATTACTATTTAAAAACTTGATATAAACTTGGCCAGTGTTTGAATTACACCGATACACAGCTGTGGTTACCATTTGTGTACTTCCGTACAATGATTACTGATCCAAATCACATTCCATAATTACTTACAATATTTTGATAGTCAAAAGAACCAACATCTTTTCCCATTCTTTCCTTTCCTAAAATTTCTATATGTTTCTAAATGCCCCTACGAGCAAAACTGTTCACGAACGCGTAATTATTACGTCGAGAGTCTCGCTACAAAAGGCCTTCAGCGAATACTTGCTGCTGCTCTGCCTGATACACTATTTTTGCGTTTACAATTTTGTAAAAGTCAGCTATTGGATTACACGAAAAAACGTAAGAAGTAAAAAGTTTCTACTGATGAAGTAAACAAATCTGATGAGCTATATGTGTTCTCAGCACGAGATGATGCCGTCGATCACCAACTCGCTTTTTAGGAGAAAATGGCCGCTTTCTATCGTGTAACTCCAGAAGTGGTGGCGCGCTCGTGGAATGATGTATTCCCGTCACATCCTGTCGTTTCCTACGTCGCTGTTGATCGCCTCTCCTGAACCAAGAGCGTCCGTCCTCGTCAATTTTCGATGTAATTCAAGTAAATTACGGTCCAAACAGTAATTTAAACAACGCCTACGGTAGTTTTATTGTTAATTCTACACTTAATTCCATAGCGCTGAAAGAAGACCTAACTTCACATTACCACGCGCTCCATTCATATGCACGTGGCATACATTGCATGTTCCAATTTTCTTTATATTTCTCAGATTAAATGAAGCAGTAATTATATTTCACATTATATATAATTATAATTATTTGCTTTTCAGCAAAATAGAATTAACTATTGGCCTGCAGCAACATTAGTGTTACTGAACAAAACCACACAATACGGTTTTTCCAAAAAGTAGCACGCACACTGCTCAAAAACAAAAACAAAAAATACTCTCGTATAACACTGCAATTCAATTAAATATTTTAACAAAAACAGCTTTAATGAATATTGCAATAACGATAATAATGACTGTTAAATACTGAATAATAAATAATGAATAATAAATTAATATTACAATTGTATATATATATATATATATATATATATATATATATATATATATATATACCGGGTAATCAGTATAAAACGCAACCCTGCGTTATACGCAAATACTTCTCGGTTGTTTAGTTGAGCTGGCGGATCACTTGAAGGAGCAAGCCAATTTTTCCTCTCTTCTCACTCACCTCTTCACACTTATTCCTTGTTAACATTCCTATTTTTCAAAATTTGATATAATTGTACCGATCAACATTTTAAAATTATTTTAACGGCATCCAACGTTTTTAAAATTTTTATAAATTCGCCGTTAAATTAGGCTTAAATTGTATACATTTTAAAATGTCATGCAGTAGGCCTACAAGATGAAATATCCAGGAAAACAAACTCCAAAAGGAAACCAACGGGCAATCGATTACACAAACTCCTTGTGAAATATTTGCTTGCTGCAAATTCAGCACTCCACCCATGGTGAGGTCGCAAAGTGACGCGGGCCACAGCCCGCAGGGGAAGCCGAGGAGCTCCGCGCGGCCGGCCCCGCTGATGCGCGCGCGGTGGCCTCCACATCCCCTGAGCCAGGCCTCGTCAGATGCCCCGGAGCAATTTAAAGCTACATAAATCGGTCTGCGGCGGCGTGGGAGGCCGCAGGGCGGAAGATATGAAGAGCGCGAGACGGCGGCGGGGAGCGTGGACCTGGCAGCAGGGCAGTGACAGAGAAAAAGGAGTAGTGTGGAACTGACAAAGGGGATGGGGGCGGGGAACTGACTGCGTGGAATTGGCAAGGGGGAATGGGCAGCGAAGAACTGGTAGCGGAGAAGTGGCGGCGGGAAACTGCCAGCGGAGAACTGGCAAAAGGAATATGGCAGAGGTTAACTTGCAGTAGTGGAACTGGCAGCAGGAAACTGGCAGTGGGGAACTGGTAAAGGGAATGTGGCAGTGGGAAACTGGCAAGGGGTGCTGGCAGCGGGGAACTGGCAGAGAGGAACTGGCAGCGGGAACTGGCAGCGAGAACTGGCAGCGGGAATAGGCAGCGGGAACTGGCAGCGGGAACTGGCAGAGGGAACTGGCAGCGGGAACTGGCAGCGGGAACTGGCAGAGGGAACTGGCAGCGGGAACTGGCAGCGGGAACTGGCAAAGGCGAAACGGCGGCGAGGAATAGGCAACAGGAAACAGATATCAGGAGAAAAGAACGGGCAGAAGGGAAGAAACGGCAGAAGAGCTCAAGTGGGTGACGAGATAGGGACGGTAGGAGACCGGGAGCGAGGACGAACGAGAGAGAGAAGCCAACGCGTGTGATGGCGAGCAAAGATAGGCGGGGCGAGCAGGAGAAGCGGGCCAGGGCGTGCGGGGACGAGCGAGCACGAGCGGGAGCAAGCGGGGATGAGTGGGGAGTGGCGGGGGCGAACGGGCGAGCGGGGCGCGCGTCATCGCGACGCCTCCAGCCCATTCATCACGCGCGTGCCGGACATCGATCTCTGCAGGCCGCCGTGCGCCGTGCGCCGGCCGGAATATGTGAGCAGGCACGGCGTCAACTCCTTTCGCCCGCCCCACGGCCCCACACCGCCACGCCCCCAACTCCTCCTTCCCTTCCTCCGCGGCCGTTGCCTCATCCTCTTTTGATTACTCCAGGTAATCCAGGTCTTCTAGGCCGACAGACAAGAAATAACGTATAAGGAACATTGACATAGAAGGTGCCCATGGATTTCCTGCCCAGAAATCTATTTTCACTGAAAATAGAGTATATTCACAAAGAGCTATTCTCATGGATTACGTAGACCAAGAAAACAAAGATGTTAAATGAATATTGAACTCAAGAAAGCGTGCGCAAATGATTTTCTCCCCCATACGTCACATACAGTTTTTAACTGTTTTTGAACTAAATAAATAAATAAATATTAATTTAGATTCCCAGTTTTCAGTGATGTGGCAATTTCAGAATTTAAACAATTATTTTCTTAGTCGACTTGTTTAAGCTTCCTGAACATACTTGGCCTTCGTTTAAATTGGTCGGACAATTACTTCCATTTACGCAAATATGATACGTTTTAGGACAGTAGTCTAAATTGAGTTCTTTCGGTTAAGTTATCGAATGAAAATGTGTTTTTCGTTCAATTTTATCTTTCTTTATAACCAGTTGAATGTACTACGGATTTCTTTTATTTTATGCATTTTTATTTAGGTCTCGGATTACTCCATAGTCGCCTTATATGAGCTTTTCGTACCAATGATCCTGATCTCGCTAACTCTTTTCCTCGTCGTTCGTTAAACATAATTCGTGTCTTCTTTTGCGACAGTATTCCTCTTCTTCCTGTTATCTTTATTAATTTCTTCCCGATCACCGTTAATTTATCTTTTACACCTTGCGGCTTACCATACCACAAATCTTCATTTTTGTTCCCTTTGCTCTCGAGCATCCTCATTCCATTAATTTTTTCATTCTTCTTCTATTCCACTTACAATACCTTAGTCTCTGAGTTTACTACAATATTTTCTATATCTAAAATAAATTTTCTTCATAAGTTCATTCCACATTCTTAAAGTAGTCATACTTTTTATTTCTTAACATACTAATCTTACTTTCATCTGGCTTTTCTCTTAATAGGATTGTCTAGAAATACTTTTCTAGTATTCTTACAGTGATTTATTGAAATACGATGTATACCCAGTATATCATTCCTTTCTTCGGTCTACCATCTTTTTCTACTTCCGAAATCCATCATCCAGGAGTTCAGGAACACTTCACTATCAACATAGCCCGTTTTATTCTGATTCTCATTCCTTGTCCGTGTCTCTCTTCGTCACTTCTTCCATTTTCTAACCTTGCATGCTGTTCCATTTTCATCCCCAATGCATCGCCTTCGCCTCTCGTGGTGCCTCCAACGCCCCTCAGGCTTCTCTCCTCTCTCTTCCCCTCCCCTTCCCCTCCCCCTCCCCTTCCCCTCCCCCTGGCGCGGCGGCCCGGGCGCGACGGATGGCCGCCCGCGGAGCGCGCGCCCTGGAAGGACTCCCAAGTAGGCGGGGAGCGGGGAGGAGGAGGGGCGGGCGCACTTCGCGTCGAAGACTGCGCATGTATTCCGAAGTCGTTCTTCACGTGTGAAATTTCGTTCGTGACCAGACTGGGCCGCTTCCGTTACCACGCCTGTGTGTTTGCGAGGGCGGCGGCGATTAATGAAAGTGAATGCATAATCTGTTACTTCTGAAGCGTGCGCCCGGGCGAGGGTATTAGTCTTGCCAAGTTGGAAATTTCAAAATGATAACGTGGGAACAATACGGAAGATACGTACAGAACATGCAGAGGAGATCAGTGAGAAGGAACAGCTTACACACGTATGCAGACGCACGTGCCTACACAAGACAAGTGAAAAAGAAATTCCTCATTACCTAATAATATTGTATATATGTTTCTAATGAACGTACGAGTTATTCGATCCCAGTAAAGACCAGCTGAGGTGGCTCAGGGATTCAACTTATGTAACTACTATGCCTCTAGCAGGGAGGTCACAGGGTTCGACTATCGACGCGACGGTGGCAGGATTTTCCACATTAGCTATATACTCTGATAGCTAGGTCGAGTTCAGCCTCTGTATGGAGGAAAATTCTAGTAGTCGGATGCCCTGGTCGGTAGTTTTCCGTGGTTGCTCCGAATAATACTAGGCGAATGCCGGAGCAGTATGGACACACGGAACGGACCACGGGCAGCGCGCGGTCTTTTTTTCTCTTCCTTGTCCTATCGTCACCTATTACACTTCAGAGCTGGAGCGATGCCCCGTCGGTGACAAATACCTGCATGAAGAAAACCCTGCTAGCAGACGTGTAGGTCGGCGTCGGATCTCATCACCCAGAGGAAAAAGATCACCGACACCTCTCGTGATAAAAAAATGAACTACACCTACGGGAATAATGACCATAGCCGTTTACGCACCCGAAAACAAGAAAAAATCAATAAATCCAAGTAAAGTAATGGACTATAGATAAAAAATTATATCTCGTATGAGAGCATTACGATCTAATAGACATAGATGATGAGATAAAATTACCCAATTGTCCGTTGTTGCCATTTTCCCGCACCACTGATATTTCCTTTCTATTCTTAGATTTGATTATTTGTTGAAGCTGCGATTCTCTTCCAGGAGAAACTTCAGAGCAGACATGAAAACCTATCATCTATTACACAAGAAAAAAGAAAAATTAGGAATTTTTCTGCAGGGTTTAACATTTCTCTAAACTTAATTTTAGTGCGCTTAATCGAAATCTGCCTGCTAATTTTGTGTTTCACGTTCGGTTTTCGTTCTTTGCAGAAAATAAAAAGTTAGTGTTTAAATATCATATTTTCATTTTAGCATTCATATTTCGCAATGCGTGAAAGCACTGTAGAATACGCAAAATAACAATAATAGTGTTTCAATAATAGTAGTTAAATGAATATCGTTTAAATAAACAGTAAAAAATCAGACTTTCCACAAAAGAATATGAAACAAATTAATACTTAATAATAATTAATACAAATTAATAATAATTTTGAAAATGTGCACACAATTCACTTTTCCCCATTGCACGTCATACGCAGTTTTTAACTGTTTTTTGACGTAAAATAAATAAATAAATAAATAAATAAATAAATAAATAAATAAATAAATAAATAAATAAATACCTCACAACATAAGCAATTCCAGATATGACTATTGTATACAGAACATCGCAGTACTGGAATATACTAAATAAACAGTAATTTCCGCAGCTCTTCCTCATCCTGTAGGGGAGAGTTAGGTTAACTGGTCCACTTTTTATAAATTTTCTTTAAAATGTTCTTTACTTCTACGAATTTTACCATTACCATGTCTGTTGATTTACGAATCAGTGGTTTTTGTCAAAAATGACTTGCTTAAGGGCGGGAATATATTTTCAGAAAATGCCCATGTCTATTACTATAACACTCGACGTAGAAATTATATTCATCAGGTGACAGTACCAACAGCTCATTACAAACAATTCACATACAAAACATGTACATTATTTTACAACACTTTGCCATATGACATTAAACGATTAAATTCGATAGAAAAATTTAAATTCAAAGTGAAATCGTTTCTGCCGCATAACTGTCTCTATACAATTAGAGACAATACTGAGCATCACAAGGAAAGTAACATTAATTTTAACAGTGATATTTCATGTATTATTTACCATTGGACTGTATAATTCTAAACAATGTGTAACTAGTATTGTATCGCAGCTTCTGGGTCAATGACCTCCATCTCGATCAGGTTTTTCGTTCAGTTTCCCTGATCCATTGAGCAAATGCTGAGATGGCCCCTTGTTTTGCTTCTGGACATAAATGTAACTTCATTATCTGTGCACGTCTTCTAGAATTCAGTGGGAAATACAGTTATTCAATTTATCGTTTCTATGTTGTCGCGGCAGGAAGTATTATTCCTTGACGAAGGACATCATCGACAAGGGCCCAAAATTTATTGCTTATTTATCCTTGAAAACGGATTTTATTACATGGGAGCGGTTTTTTTTTCATTCAAAATTCAAGTAGTATATGAGTTAGTGTAGGGATCACAGAATTTTGAAAATGTGCACAGAATTCACTTCTCCCCATAGCACGTCATACGCAGTTTTAACTGTTTTTTGACGTAAAATAAATAAATAAATACTTGACCTATACACGTGAAATTTCACATGACATTTCAGTGAGGCTTTCTCTTTATATTGTGGGAACAAACATCATCATTGTGCCTACAGTTCTTGTCAAATATGGAATGTTTTATACATTTGCAATAGGACCATTTAACCTAACCGGTAAGGTTAAGTGGACCGGATATTTAAATAAACTGTGACTGACGTTTTATTGAAAAAAAATCTTCTACACATTGCTATAACCTCTTTTTACACATAAATGGAGAAAATGCTTAATGAAGATTGTACTCTTCCAAATTCATGTTAAAATAAATCATGACTTTAAATATTTCCCTGTCGTCCTTCAGTAAGCACGGAAACTTTGTTACAATATCTACTGTTGAAGCCAAAGCATTTTGGTTGGTCAGGGCATCAACTGATGTCACTGTTAATTGCAAATCTGCAAATACTACTTTCGAAAAAAATAATGGGGGTAACTCGACCGGTCCATTTAACCTAACGCCCCGGCGGTCCAGTTAACCCCACAACACATATTTTCTTTATATCTTACTTACTCTCCCCTAGTGCACAGAATCACAAAAGAAGAAATACGTACACGCGTATTTTGGAAAAACCAAACCGCTCAACGAAAAATGGATGTTAACCGAGATGACCGCTTAAACAAGGTGGCTATTTCAGCAGGTTTGTCTAAAAGAATTTATGAAATGAACATTAAGAACCTGGAACTGAGTGTTTGGAAATGCACCTGCTATGTAACAAAAAATGGTGGCATAAAAATGAAACAATGGGCAAAATATTTTCTATGAATAAACATCTTGAATACGTGTACAAACCATGTCAGACGTATAAAACAGTACATGCAATTTAAAATACCAATTGGAATATAACCTACGAAAATATAAAACTGAAAACCCCTGAAACACAGAAAGAGAGGAACACCTGAGTGAATGAGTGAGATATAGGCATATTGGGATAAAAGCACGCGAGATGGTGATTGCTAAAATAGAAATAGATGTTAGAATGCGAAATACGTCGATTGGACAACTTTACTCCATTAATACTTATTTCCAGTGTGGTATTACATAAATCCCTTACTTCTAACTTACACATAAGATTGCAATAATTTTAGCTTTCGAATTAGAGCACTGATCAATTTAATAATTTTGACATTCGAGTATACATTTACGTCATACAGTCGACATCATCGAGTAGTCTCGTTCATTTAATTTGTCGCTCTAGTCCTATTTAATGTTATGTGATACTATATTCGATGAAGCAACTCAAATACGTATTACTCTATTGTTCCTTCCCACGTAACATGCATTACAGCAAAGTTCATTGATCGTGGACATTAGACTAAACTGGGTAATGAATAAAGAATCAAGATCAAGATCTGCACGTACGTACCATTATTTTATACTAAATATCATTAATACGTGTCAACTGCGCTCTCTCCAGTTCATTGTTTGTCACTCTCAAGTAAGCGTTCTGTCCAATCAGAGTCATTTCGCTCCATTTTTCTCAGCGCTCTTCCGTTTCATTCTTGTTTTCTTCTCGTGCTCGCCTGACCCTTTTCATCTGCTTTAAAAACACGTAAACCTATCAACCCGAAGATGTGTTCGTCTTTCAACAAATGCTTGTAAGAAATGAAAATTTTAATTTACTTTCTTTCTTTCTGTCTCCCACTCTCTCTCTCTGTTTATTCACGCCTCTATCTCTCCGTCACTTCCGCTTTCACTTTTCCTCCCCTTCATTCTCATCCTTCCCCTCGCTCATTCTCCCAAAGCATTCACTGTCACTCCCTCCGTCCCTTCTTCCCTTCCTCTGGCTCTCATCATCCACCTCGCACTCGTGCTCCAAACCGCTCCCTCGCTCTGGTTCTCTCCGTCACTCTCATCCGCGCCTTTCTACCCCTTCCTTCTTCGCTCTCTCCCTCACTTTCCCCCCTCTTCCCTACAGTTTTCCGGATTTTTCTCCTGCTATTTCTCATCCACTCTCCTCCCGCTTATCCGCACATCCCCACCCCTGTATGAAACACTCTGAACTGTAACGCTTGGTAGCGCTAGCTCCCCCAACCGCCGCTAGCTCACTCTGGCTTTGAGCTCGTTCAATGTGGACAACTCCGGGAATAATGAGCACGTTCCTCTGCTTATCTCTGCTTTCTATGTGTCATGTGATTTCCATTACGTGTATTTTGTTACTGTTTTATTCCCTCTCTTTTTTTGTATTATCAATGAAATCTTTCAAAGAAGGGAACCAATGTGGCCATTTCAATTGTTATCGACTGACCGGTTAAATGTTTAACCAGAACAATATTCCGTATTTTATAAAAATGTATGGGTACTGAGTGAGCATTGCACAATACGTTTCATCATGCGTACGTGAATTTTTAACAAAAGCACGCGCACATTTTCATTGACTAGTGCGTATTGTGGGGCATATTTTCTAGCAGGGTGAAGATTTTTATATAAAAATCACATGCGTGCGTCTACGGCATGTAAACGAGAATAGGGATTTATTTGGTTTGTGAAGGTTTTTCGTTAAACGAAACAAACTGTTATTTTTTCGAAAGAGATTTATGCTTCGGACTTCTGGTACTACATACCCAATATTTTTTAAAAGTAAAAATTGTCTAAAGACACATTTAACTTGGGCTTAGAGAATACATTTGTTAGGTGATATTGAAGGCTACCCTATCATTTACTTAACGATCAAATCAAGAAAATTCCACTTTTTAAAGATACAAAAAAGGTTATTAGAAAATAACAAAATATTCCATAGAATAAATTGTCAAAACCAATTTTCTTACGCAAGCTATCATAAAATAATAGAATTGTGATTAATTACATATGGTTTTCTGGTGTGTGTACATTTTTGAAATTATGAAATTAACGATGGAATCAACGTGGCGTTATTTCTCCTACTTCTCTAAAAGTAAAGAGAACTAAGCTTGTTATTAAATCCGTGGCATAGATTTTAATAACGCAAAGTCTTCAGTCAAAAGTAAAATTCATAACATATAAGGTGGACATTTTGAATTTATATAATTTATTCATTCATTTTACTCAGAAACCAATTAAAACTGTACAATAAGAGATAGGTCAATTTTTTAAAAGCTACATGAATTAAAATTTGCATGGAAATAATAGCAACTTAGTATTTTTCTTTATGTATTATACTTAGTGTGTATTAGTATTCAACTTAGTAATTTTCCAATGAAAATAATTTAGTTTGCCAGGACCCCATAAGAGATCCATCTTCCTTTACATTCACCCTGTATCGTCCTCTTCAACCTACCCTCTTTCAGATTTATTTATTTATTTATTTATTTATTTATTTTACGTCAAAAAAACAGTTAAAACTGCGTATGACGTGCTATGGGGAAAAGTGAATTGTGTGCACATTTTCAAAATTCTGTGATCCCTACACTAAGTCATATACTACTTAAATTTTGAATTTTGGTAGATTCGCGTTTGATTTAACAAGCGCGAGGATATTTACCGAGTATTCTACTTCATTTTTTTTAACTCTTTAATTTGTATACTTTTTTGCATGTTTTCACGCCTTTTCTGTTCTTTACTGCTATTTGCAAATGAAAATAATATTTGTCATCAGGCTTGCCTTGGCGGAAACTGTTCATCCACGTAATGTCTTTATATAATATTATCAACCTCTCTTTTCCTGAATATTTTCTAAGTTTATGTGGCAATGTAAGTATATTGATATTTAGTTGATCAATGAGATACTAAGTTAAAAATCTACTGATAAAAATAAATAATTAGAAACGTATTGAACACGATGTTAGCTGCTCCTCTTTATTAACAGAGCACAGGCATAAAACCACAATGTTTTGTATCATCATTTCATTTTGATTATAGTTTTACTTACGTTTTTCAACTATTATGAAAGCCCGCGATGAGTTGCCTCCATTGTCAACTTCGGGAGAGTAAGTATAGTTTTTATTCCCCCAAATGCCATACGCAATTTAATTTAACGTAATATATTACGCACAAATTTCTTTTGTTAAATTACTATTGTAATTTATTATAATTTTTAATAATTATTTTAATATACACACTGATCAATTTTGTTATTGAATTGAACTTGGTCACACGTCAATAACATTTCAAAAGATTATATTTTATTGAAGAATGTCGTTTACACATTTCTATTGATCTAAGATTCAGTTGTATCATGTGGCAGGAAGGAATTATAGTTAGTTGCATTAAGGAAATATTGTTGCTAATACCAAACGCATGGTGGATCGCGTTCCACTTTATTACATTAATTATTGGTGTGGCTAATAGTGCAATGATCGCTGTCATTCAGTTCATATTGGACTTACCACGATTACAATAGGTCGTATATTCAGATCGGAGTAAGGAATAATAGTATCTAGCCTACTAACTGTATTAAGCGCATCGCTATAAATGTCAAGGCTACGCACCATATTTGCGCGAAACACTAAGTACACTGCAGATGCAATTATCATTCTACTACCGAGGTCTCCCAAAACCAATACATGGGGCGACTCGTGTACAAAGTTTCAAAACATACACACGAAAAATAAACACATTAAGATGATAACAAAATTTCCACTGCAAGAAAAGGTAAAGTAATTTTTACTTTTTCGCCAACTAGTACATACTTACGTAGTAAAGATAAAGTATTGAAATGCTGCCGCAGAAAGTGTCGTTTTTGTTGTTGGTTGCTTTTTTTTTCAGAAAAACTTGTGTTGTGGGTCTCTAATATAGAAAACGTGGATAAATCTTTATGTAGCACATAACGCGGATGATCCTTTATGTAGCACATAACTTCTTCTAACACATTGTGTACTCATTAGGTACAACACAGTACAGTGACGGACCCTGGAGGGGGACGAGTTTTAAAGAGAACACCCACCCCAATCCGACTACGTGGCGATGATTTGTAAAGAAAAAATGTTACATTTTGATCTAGTTACGCATGAACTCTATGAAACATGAGAAATTACATGACTAAAATTACTTTCGTCTTACAAATATCCGCTCTTCATTGATTCTGAGTACGAAGTTTCCAAGAAGAGGAAGGCCAAGTTCGACAATACATGGTGAAGATTTGGTGATCATAGAAGCGCAGATGCATTCCATTCCATTGAAAGAAATGTTTGCTGTAAAGAGGTAAGAAATATGTTGTAATAAGGAAAATATATAATTATACCGAAATATGTACAAATGTGTAAAATAAAAATAGTTCTAATTCATTCAGAATGTCGTGTAAACTCTAAAGAATATTATTGAAGCTGGTATCTCATTCCTTAAAAATATTTATTTACATGAAAATTCATTCTCTAATCTTCACCATTGATATCCGTTATATGATGAGATCTTAACAGTTGGGCCAAGGTTTAAATAACTATTAAAATTAGTTTACCCATCTAGGAGAAATTACCAAACATATGCGCGTGTATGTAGATACCAACACTTGGTTTACTTTGAAGTGTGTAATAAAGTTAAGTTTTTTCGTGTAATTATTTTCTCTGTGATTTGAAAAGATTGTTCAGTTAATTAAAACCCATCTTAATAACGTAGCCAGATATAATATTTAAACCCCGTTGTTAAGGGACATAACATATTGGGAAATCTACATTGAATAGTTGTTTATGTGTAAGTGGCACAGCCCTTAAAACCTTCGAGAACCTCTCTTCGAGATCTCTTTGACTGCGAAGCATTCCACGCATATGGGGCAATGCATCGAGGAGTGGCCTTTGTGCAAAGTGCTTACGCCTCGCCTTGAGTTGTAGTGTCAGCGCGAATCGCTTGGCGACATGGTACGCTGCTCCGTGAGGAGCTGCGACGCGGCACGTGCGCGGGGATGTGGTATCGGGTGGCTGACCGCCGCGCCGCGCCACGCCACGCCGGACGCAGCTAATGAACTCGCCCACATGCCCACCGCCACCGCCTCCCAAAGCCGCCGTAGCTGCCGCCATGCTCCGTTGCTCCCGCCACAGCATAGTGACAATGCCGCCGCTTCCACCCACCCACTCTCTCTCTCCTTCCCTCCCTCCTTCTCTTTACCTTCCTCTCTCTCCCTCCCTCTCCCTCCCTCCCTCGCTCTCTCCCTCTCTCTCCCTCGCTCTCCCCCTCTCTCCCTCCCTCACCCTCCCTCTCTCTCTCCCACGCTTTCTTTTCTTTCCCTTTCTCTTCTCTCGCACTCCCTTCCCCTCTCTCCCCCTCTCCCTGTCTCTGTCTCTGTCGCTGACGTCTCTCTGACCAGCTGCTACAGCTCAGCGACAATATCGTTGCTTCAGCAGTAGCGGCAGGTCGAAGGGCTGAACCGGGAGCAGCGGTAGTTCAGTGCATGAACTGATGTCACTGCAGCGTCTCTGACCGGGAGGTCCTGGGTTCGAGTCCTGACTGCGGCAGGAATTTCGACACTAGCTTTTCAGCTAAGTCGAATTCAGTCACTGTCTGGAGGCGAATTCTAGCGGCTGGCTGCTCTGATCGGTAGTTTTCCGTGGTATTTCCGATCAACACCAGGCGAATGCCGGAGCAGTACCTTACCAAACGGGCCACGGACCGCGCGCGATCTGACCTTCCTCTTCCTTGTCCTATCCTCTCCCCTTACACACACACTTACACTAACATGCATTACACTACCACATATTCCGAGAGACCGGTCGGGAGCTTAGAGCTTGTCCCGACTGGGGCGGTGCCCCGCTGGTGGGAGAGTCCTGGTTAGGGTGAAACCCCACTGGCTGACGGTACGTCGGCGTCGGCGCCGGATCTCGCCATCCAGCGCGGGAAGATCACCGCTATCTCCCAAGAAAAACATTCACTACACTTACGGGACTATTGACCAAAGCCGTTGACGCGCCCGGAAACACGAAAAAAATCAATCAATCAATCGAAGGGCTGGAATTTCGCCGGTGGTGCATTTTTGACACCAGCTCCACAGCTGGGTCGAATTCAACCACTGTCTGAATAATAACCAGTCTGTTGCTTGCATTGATAGTTTACCATGGTTTCTCCGATTAATATCAGGCGAATGCCGGAAGAGGACCGTAATAATCGGGCCAGGAGCTGCTAACGATCTTCCTTTCCTCCCCTACACACCCTTTACACACACACGTGCACTTACGCACTCCCTGCCACTGGAGAGCACTCGGAAGCTTAGAGCTTGACCCGGCATCGCAAGCGGGCGTGTAAGTTGGTGCAAGAACTCACACCCCAGAGAGAGAGAGGAACATCTCCAACTTCCGGGATATAATATGCTTACGGGACTCATGATCTCAATAGTTGATGCGTCTCTCTCCCTCCCTAACTCTCTCCATCTATCTATTTGTCTCTCTCCATCTATCTCTCGCTCTCTCTCGCTTACGCACTCACTCACGCCTAGCTCCTTCTGATTTTGTCTCCTCCTTCACTTCAATTCCGCATCGGAAAAACAATTTCGCCGTCTCCAACATCATCTGGTTTTGCACCGCCTTTCATATCAACAACATACATTCCATCCCCTTCCTGTCTCCCAACGCTCACTCTCATCCTTTTCTTCATTTCTTTCTTTCTTGATGATCTTTAATGTCCACAGTAGGGGAGAGGATATTAATATAAAACCTCCCTTCTCTTTTGGGACCCGTAATCCACAAAAACGATAACTAAATAAGTGAAGTGTGAGACCTTGTTATTTTTAGCATATAATGTGATGTTTTAACATAGAGGTGAAACATAACTTTCCTCTTGAGATTATTTCTTTCTAAGTTTTGACAATGAAGGGAATATTATATAAAACGAGATAGTGTTTTCTGCAGCAAAAAGGATATTTTTCACAATTCACTAAATGGCTTTATTGACGTACCCATGTTAGAATTAGAAAAAGTAGTACACATGTTTATAAATCAATCGGTTTTACAATAATCGAAAGCAGATTGCTTTAACTGCTTCGATAATTCGTAACATATGATCCTCATTATATTCGTTACTTTCTCGCCTTTTTCTTATACCATTACTCTCTTTTTACTTTCTCGTATACGTACGTAGTACATTTTTTGAAACTTTTAAAAGATGTCCTGCAATAGTGCGTGCAATATTTGCAATTTCAAAAATTGCAAAAACAAGATTTTCTCAAAAACGGCCCCAATATTTCTTTAAATTTTTGGTAGGAATAGTGCTAAATGTACCCTATACAATGACATAAACGCCATATTGCTCTATTCTTTTGTCCAGTAATCTATCTGTCCAGTAATACTGTAATCCAGTAATACTGGACAGATGGAGAATAATGAGAGAATACCTGGGATGTACTGTTGATTGGAATACGATTGACTGAAATGTCTAGAGAGCAGCATTCCCTCGTGTCTTGACTCTGCGAGATCGACTGAGCCTAGCCGAGCAATGGTCAGGTCCTACACATAGTGCAGTGTGAAAATTCGAATGATAATAATAACGAGCATGAAATTCAAATCCTATGTACCAAGTGTACAGATCCAGGTTACTAATCCAGTGGAAAGGAAGCAGTACAAAATTGAAGTATTCAAATTAACAGGGGTACTTTTCAAGGATATTCGCTATCCCCTCTGCTGTTTTGCGTTAGTTTGATTACACTTTCTACTAGCTACGAACTTTCTGCGAACACTAGTAGCACATAACCATACGTAAGGTCTTTTCCAAATTGAAGAATTCCCTGGTTGCTCTAGTTGAAGCTTCGAAATTTTGAAAAACATTCTGTAAAATTTGAGGGTAAGCCCCCCGCAGATTTTCAACATTTTCTCAAAAACGACTCCAAATTTCTTTTTTAAATTTCTTGTAAGAATAGAATAAAACACACTTCTACAGGTGCCATAGGTTCGATTTCCGCGGTTAACTCTGAAGTTTTGAAAATTGTAAAATATGAAGTTTTTTCAGCAACTTCCCACAATTATAAAACTGAAGACAGAGATTTTTCCTTCAAATGAAATTTGTTGTCCATAAATAAATCTTTCATTAAGGTCATGTACATTTTTTTTTAAATTTTAGTAGTTTCCGTCCAATTTTTGCAATTTTAAAAAAATAACAAAAACAATATTTTCTCAAAAACGACTCCAATTTTTTATAGTGTTAGTGCCAAACGAGCCCCATATGATGACGTAAACGCTATATTGCTCTATCTATTTGTTGTTGTTCTTCAAAAGTTACAAAAATGTATTTTATTATTTGTCTCTCACGTCGGTAATATTTACATTAGAGGCGATTTCTTCACATTATTATATTTATCAGTGCATGTGCTTTAAAAAAAGTCAAATAAAGTTTTTCGAAAACTCAACAGTTTTCTCTTAAAATGTGTTGAAAACCTCGCATTTTCAGAAACGCTCAAACGCCATTTTCTCAAAAATGGCTCCATATTATTTTCTTCAAACTTTTCCAATGGATAGTGCTAATTACAATGATTAATATGACGTAAAGTTCATTTTGCTGCATTCATTTGTTTTTCAAAAATTACACAAATGTATTTTTTAAATACCTTTCACGCCATTAATGTTGTGACGTATTATTTGCCATAGGCAGGAAGACCGGCGCCAGGTGGCAGGATTAGTGTAGGCAGAGAATGCGGGTACGAGAAAGTAAGGAGAGTTTAAATAGACGGCAGCTACAGGGCGGAGACACCCTGAGGTATTTGTATTCCCACGACGTCACAATATGCATATTTCCATCTATTTGTATGCATTATTGCATTTGTGAGTGGAAGTGCTTCAAATGTCTTTAAATGAAGTTTTTCGAAAACTGAATAGATTCTTGTGAAAAAGAATTTCAAATTTCACATTTACAATAAAGCTTAATCGCCATTTTCTTAAAAACGGCTCCGAATTTTTCAATGCAAATTGCTATTTAGGACGAGGTTTTACTTTTCTTTAATATTCTTAAAGTAATATTTCGGATCTATTACTAGGAAACCGAAAAGTTTAGAAATTTTCAATTTTGCTGCGATAGATGGCAGCTGGCAACAGGATGGGGCGAGACTGTAAAGGCAGTTCACACCAAGAGAATTAGAAAACTTTAGCACGAGAATGTCTGTGCCATTCTGTAGCATCACTAGTTAACTTTGTTATTAGTATCTAAAAGGATGTGGGCGTTATGAACAATTAACGTTAAAGCGTGCAAGTCAAATGAAGGAGTCTAGTAGTACCATGAGACTGTCTCATTATGTTACCTATCAAGTACCTTGCATTACAATTATAGCATCTTATCGCACCGTACCTTGCATTATATTTTAAATTCTCACTAATATTCTAAAACTAGAGTTTTTCAACGTCAACTTTACTTCTTACCCTTTTGTTGAAAAATTGCAATATGAGCCGAAGTAAACTGCGCTTCAGTGCAGAGATTTATTTTCCACGGTTCTACTAACTGCAATCATTTGTTGAACTCTTTGAATTTTCGAATATTGCACATGTTCGAAATATTGCAAGAAAGTACGTGCTATTCTAGTTCCACTAGTTGTTTTTTCTCGTGCGGGGCAAAAGAAGCCGCCTACAGGGGCGGATCCAGGCGATCATTTGGGGGAGGGGCCATCGTAGATTTTTGTTAAATAATACACGCATTTGTTATTATTTTGCATATTATTTATGTACTGTAGATATGATACTATACAATATTATGTTTAAATAATTACATAATTCGAACATAAATATTTAAATCAATGTTGCCAAATAGAGGAAGATAAACGAAATCTCTAGGCCTTTGGGGGGGGGTCATGACCCCCATGGCCCTCCTGGATCCGCCAGTACCCCGGCACCATTGCTTCGAGCATCGAGCATCGTCCCTACCCTTTTGTGTTTGGAGCACAGGAAAAAGAAGAGGAAGATGCTCCTTTTAACGTAGTTTATTTTGTCTTATTTATTATAATACCTGATTGTAATAGTAAGAAAAGCCTGTTATTTAGGGATTACATTGCTTTCACTACACAGGCCAACGAACAAAAAACTTTTTGTGTGTGTTCACCTAAATTTTGTAGTTCTTTGTCTAGAAACGTATGTGATGCAGGACATTAGAATGAGAAAGTATTAGGACGACAAAGAGGGTAGCTCTTGGGTAAAATATTTTTACATAATTGTGATCCCATTCCACTACCACGCATCGATAAGCGTGGCGGATTCAATCAGAATTGCATTCAAGTAGTATTAGAAAATATACGTCAATGGAGACGTAAAGCCTTTGTAGAAAGTAATATTAAGATATAAAGCCATCATCTACGTTTAAATAAAGTTCTGTTGATATTTTAAAATTCGTTTAGTTTTCATTTTCATTGCATATTAGCATATTTTCCCATACATTAGTAGATCAGATTGTGAATGAACTGTGGGTGATGAAAATGAACAGAGTTCAGATTCGGAAACCAAAAAACTATAAAAATCAGTTATCAAGATTTAAAAAGTTTTTGAAACTTTTTTTGCCTGTTCTATTCTTCAATTATTAAAACTTATTTCCACGTACTACATATTTAATTCTACCATGTTCACTTACGTTCAGAAGTTTTCCTCGATTGGCGCAAGGATTTATCTTTTGCCGTGGGAGTAACTTTTGGAAGGAGGAAAGAAAAATGCGTATGATATTTTGTTATTGTTGTTTTTATTATTATTAATGAATATTCTCAAAACGCGAGTTCTTCTCCCTCCCTCACCCACCACATCGAAGAAAATGCTCACATTCGTAGAGTCGACTCATTGTCGCTGGTATTTAATCACTCTACGTATCGAAAATGAGTTATCTCCAGGAAGCGACGAGCGCATTGGGGGAACGCTCCACGGGATGTGCGAAAAACACTCACTTAATAGAGCCAAACTGCCGACGTCCACTGGTCGAAACGCTGACCCCAGAAAGCTGCCCTCGGAACGGCATTGCCTTCGCTTCCAAGACTGCCTCGCTAACAAACGGAATGGAAAGGGGAAATCTTCCGAATTATTTTTTATTGTACAATTTTGTTTTCGCACATTTCTAAATATTTACAATTATTGGATAGTTATTCAAAGCTTTTAAGACATGTTTAACATTTTATATCAATAAATTTTACATTATAGTGAAAATGCAGTGGGCTTGAAATATTGGGAGAGGCAACTGCCTAAGTTACACCTATGTATTTGCTTTACTCTTGAATACAGATTTCATAGCTTTGTCCTTCCCCTCTCATATCAGCCGAGACGCAATCGGGCTAAGGCTTCTGGGGAGTCCAAAAGTGAAAGGGGATTAACTGAGGAGCGAGTGAGCGGTAAACGTGTCAGCGGGATGCAATCGGGCGATTGCCCACCCGCCACCTTGCCGCGCCTGTCGTCAAACATTGCTGCCTTCGAAGCCCCTCGGAGCCCCTTTGTGGTGCCCACCGCCCGCGTAGGTCGCACTTCCCCTCCAGTGTTTACCTTCCCTGCATCCGCCAACTCCGATTCTCACCTGTTAGTCCCCCGGCGTGAGGGTGACCTGGTAGCCACCTGCAAAGCGCCACTCCTGCTTTAGTTGATGGTTCAGAACGATATTAAGACAAACTGCGCATCGTTTTTAATGATTGGTTGTATCAGTCAGATACATGCACAGTTTTGTAGCACTACTATTAAAAGTAATTTTAAAAATCGTAAAATATATAAAACCTCGTATACTTTTTCTTAACATAATTTGGAACATGCAATTTTATCTTAACACATAATATGTAATACTTCCGAATTCAGATTAAATTTTAATCTCTTGATAAATTTGCTCTATATTACTTTCGTCTTCTTTATCGATAAAGAAGAGGTAAATGATAAAAAATGTCTTGTTCTCTTCTTAGTAAGTTTCATCTGACCATACGCAAGTGCCAGGTAAAATGCAACGAGACTACTCAGGAGAATTTATATAAATGAAGTAATAAGTATTTTTCCTTTTTAAAATACAAATACTTCACATACCACAAACAAAAATTATTGAAACTTTTCAATTTTCTACTTGGTCGCCCTCTCTCCTTCCTCCTTCCTCCTCTCTCTCTCTCTCTCTCTCTCTCTCCCTCTCTCTCTCTCTCTCTCTCTCCCTCTCCCTCTCCCTCTCTCTCTCTCTCTCTCTCTCATGTTTATGAAATTAAAATCCCGAATTAAAATTCACAAAGTTCACGAATTAAATACAATTCATTCGACTTCACATATTTTTAAACGTGAATCGCCGGTACAGAAGGATGGAAGGGCGAGTATGTTTATGCATGGTCAAATGGGAATGTGGATGAATGAATGAGTAGGTGGATAATAAGGGGAAAAGAGATACAATGTGTCGTTTCTCTTGAAGTGAAATACATTTTTAGTTAAAAAATGTTTCGTGTAGGAATGAAAGCGATGCTTTTCCAAAGAAATAGACAATAAAAATCAAGTTCGAAGTTGACAATTCAAGCTTGGTTCGGCAATTAAGGTAGGCTACCTCTAAAGTTCCCCGATTTACGTCCACCGGCCCGCCCCTTGCTCCTCATCGCCCGCCGCAGCCGACCTTCCCGCCCGGAAGTCCGTGCTTCTGCGCAGCCATGCAACCACCCGATCCGGGCTGTGCCGCGGGCGCGGCGCGTGGCGGCGCGTGGCGGCGCGAGGCAGCGCATGGCAGCGGGCGCCTCCGGGCCGGCCGAGGGCGCGCCAGCACAATGATCACCCGCGGGCGGTGGCGCGCGGCCCGGAGCGGAGCGCTGAGCGGGAGGGGGCGGGGCGGGCCCATTGTGGCGGAAGCCCCGCGGGGCGCGGCGCCGCACCACACCGCGCCACTCCGCGCCACACCGCGCCGCTGCACTGCCACAGCCACCGCCGGCGCGGCCTGGGGTTCGCTCCCCTCCCGCGCCCGCACCTGCGCCGGACGAGCATTCTGCGTTTTGCCAGCGCTCCCGCCCCTTGATTAATTGCTTGTTTACCGCTCTGCTGTGGCGGCCACGCCCCCTTCGCCCGCCGGGGCCGGCGTCGCCAGCACCACCCGTAAGTTGACGCGCGCGCGCTGCCGAGCCATTCTCTCCGCCCTTACTTTGCTCGGGATAATAGGCTGGGAAATAGAGTGTCCCCCCCCCCCCCACTCGCCTGAATGTTGGGAGAAACAGGGCTCGACGCAGGATTCATAATTCTGGTGGCTGTCGGTGCTCCTAGGGTGTAAACCATGTTGCGACAATAACGTCCTCGTCATGAATACGAATTGCTTAACAAGCTGAAGTTGAGTTGAGAGCTGATTATGCTACTCATCAATTTTTGTAACTCTTAATAATCTTTAAAAAGTTGAATTACAACTTGCGTAGACATATTAAAAATGTATTATGGCGATAACTTAAAAAAAAGAGCCTTTAATCGTCGGTGTAGTTCAGTACATTGAGTTCAAAATATGAGGCAATGTTATCTACTAAACTGCACGCCATGAATGATTTCATGTGACACTACGGCAGATGAATAAATCACAAAACCACAGGCTGGTCCCCTTTGCTTTAGCTTCCTAGAGAGAGAGGAAGGAGGCGAATCACAGCGAGTGTTCGCTCCAAGTCATTGGGCACAGAGAAGGGATTTTCAAACTAGAAACCAAATTATACGTTCAGTAATAATTTATGTCTTCCCCTTCTTCGCCATAAGAGCCTTCATCCCCTCCAACATGCAACTGCGGCGACACTGTAAATTATCCGCCAAGTTCTAGTCCCCGGAATCGATAACGCCGCAATCGGGGCAGTCAACTTGCCCTCGCCGGAGGGCGGAAGCGGCACTTCACCCCCTCCCTCCCCCGTCGCCCGATCACCCTGACGGCTTCCCGTCGCCTCTCCTTCCCCACCCCGCGCTCTCCAGGGCGCTTGCCAGCCCTTTCTTCAGACTCCTCTTCATCTTACTCCGCTTTACTCTGTACATTACCATTCGCCTTACACTTCGATTTACTCTTCACCATACCTTCCTCTTCGCATTACTCTTCTCCTTGCCCTTCATCTAATCTTTCGCCTTACCTCTTGCTGTAGTCTTTGTCATACCGTACGTGTTATTATTCGCCTTACCCTTTGTCTTGTGTTTCGTCTTAACTTTCCTCCCATGATTCGTCTTGCCCATTGTCAAGCAGGTTTGGAAAGTCTCCGCAAAATTCTGTACAAAAATTATTACATATGTATTTATTACTTATGGTATTGTTTCACGTATTGATAGGACTAATAATAACACAAAAGATGACACAAGAAGTTGTTGATTGTTCTGGGTTAGTCAAGGGAAAGTTTCAAAGTTACTGTCACCAATTCGAAATACTCTATAGTCAACAGAAATAGGATTGTTTCGGTATGCCCAGTGTTTGATGAATTGCTCTGTACTAGACGATACGGGATGTTGAAATTTCCATCTATCGTTCCCCTGTCAACGAGCTATCAGGCACTGTTCCATCCCCGACGGGCATCGTGTTTCATTAATTTCGAGGTTTCCTGCCTTGTTTCTGACAAATGTGGAGAACCAAAGCGAGACAGTTTGGTGCTTTGGATCGGACGTTTTGCTAGTTTTTCATGCAGGATTTCTGTATTTCGATATTTTAAACTATACAATCGAGCACCCGTATTTTGTAACTAGTTGACTCGTTTACCAGAATAGATTTGTCTTCATAAGTATGAGTATTTATGCCAAAATAAAATTACTCTGTTGTACGAAAAAACTGCGTATCTGTAATTTAAGAGGAGGAAAAAACATTACGAAGAAAGAAAAATTGAAACAACTGAATTAAAAATCATTAGTAGCTAATACGTTTTCGGCTAGTGGATAAAAAACTAAACAATGGAAGCATGAGAGGAATGGAAGCATGGTAGCAATAAAATCATGGAAGCATGAAACAATGTAAGTAATGGAAGCATGGAAACACGGAAAAGGAAGACAGATCGGTAATTAAGAAAGTGTAAACAAAACTGAAAATACAGTGCATTAGAAATACTGTTGATGAAGCTCGATTTCTTTTGGCTAGTAAGAGCATCACAGCATCTGGAAGCTACCATTACCGAAGTATGAACCTAATCATTTTTTTTGTTGCGTCCTCTATCATTAACGACGCAACGCGTCTCTTCGCCCCTTGTCGAGCGTTGAGCGCGGAGTAATCCTCCATTAACATCTCTCGTACGTGAGTCTCGTCTCGTCTGTCGCTTATCAAGAGGTCTCTCTTATCAAGAGGGTCCAGGTAGAATCGCTGCATACGCGCCTCCCACTGCACGCTCCTGCGTCACTACCCAGCGACCAGAAATGGGGAGGAATTAGGAAAGGGGTAGGGTTTAGGACACTTCACAAGGTTTGGACTAGCCCTTGTAAAGCAGCCGAACTCGTTTTGTTGGAAGAAATTTCACATGAGATTCGACGGGAATCGAACAAGGACCTTCTTGGTGAGAGGCGAGCGATTTCGCTCCATGCCACAAGATGACAGAAGAGTTTTGGAAAAAATTTGTGAATTATTTCATACGTGTTTTACTTTTAGTTCGATGGGTTGATTTCTTTTGCGATGTCATTCTTAATGGAAATAATTCAAACAATCTCGTAATAATTTAATAATAAAATACCTTAAACAATCTCGTATCTTACAATTAATTATATGTTTAGGGTCTTTTCTTACGCGACTATGACTACGCTCGGTTACCTTCATCAACTGTTAAACATAGTTACCAGTCACCGTCACAACACTAGTCAACTATACAAATAATAAACCCTGCTCATCCTGTAACTTAGAACGATATGCAACAAACACCACCATTGTGATGAGATAGACAATGTGACAGTAAGATCGGCAGATGTGACAGAAGCGGATTTCAGTGCCTCTCGTTCTCTTCTAATGAAAGGAAACATTTTGAAGTGCTTTTCATCAATGATCGATAACGGAACGAACCAGAAGTAAAATTACCGTTTGAATAAGCTTTAATTCAAAAGGAAACGTGGCTAATTTTTTAATTACTTGAACTTGACGTTATTTTATAATTACAGCATATTCATCTACTATAATATATAATATTATCATATTGCATATAACATCATGGTTTCCGTGGAATTCAATTCCATGGAATAGCACACAAGTGCTATCAAAGATGACTAATCATGATGCATGTTTTCTCTATTTATCTATTACCAATATATATTATCACTTTATCTATTACCGTCTCGCAGTACATTTCGTATTTCGCGCTGATATCTTGCAGTTCCATCTATGAGCAAATATAGAGACCACTTCTCCAACACCTCTTTGCACATTTCTTTATAATAGTTACAAACAATAGTTCGGCGTAGAAAAATGTATACTTTGCACGCTAATCAATATGTTACCGTCTGAAGTTTGGAGCATTTGTAATAAACGTCAATCACGTTCAAACGCGTATTTACCGAAATACGTACGATTCCTTCATATGCAATGCCTTCATTTCCAACAGGCGTGTTGTATGAAAGGAGAGACGGTTAGCACTCCCCTAGACAAGGATGGAACACATATACTCGGTTGAGGCACTTGCTGACTATTCAGCACTTGACCGCATTTTTTTTTAAATGTTACTAAAACAAGTATTTACTAACTACTACTCTGTACTCACTGTACTATTATTGAAAAGCGAATTTAGTCGAAATATCTATCAAGAAAATTGTGCTTAACTAATTACAATTTCAATCGCTACCTTTGTAGTTTCATATTATATAGTTTATTATTTAATTATTCATTAATCATTTCAGTTTCAAATATATTTTGGTTTGTTTGCACATAACTTACCATGTACTGCACCGAAGCTGAGTATGTCTAGGATTATTCTTTGAACCGGGCGAACTGGATTGGGTAGAAGACGCGCCACGGCGATGTCTACCTGTCAACTGTGCAGCTGCACAGGTTGGTTGGTTGTTAGTGATTCCGGGTGCGTCAACTACTGAGATCATTAGTCCCGTAAGCGTAGTGCATTTTTTCCCTCGGGAGGTGGGTGCAATTTTTTCCAGTGGATGTGTTTATCGAAAGGATGGTGTTCTGCTTTATGTGCTATGTTATTTTGTTGCTGAACGCTAGCACTACTGATTACGTTGTTTAATAATGCTATTGAACTTTGTACTTCTAAAGACGTTTTTAGATTCTTGAATTTGAGGGTTTTGATTAATATGCTTTCCCTGAATTCTTTCCAGTTGACATTGTTAGTATTTAATATGGGTGTGGGTATCTGTGGGGACTGATGTTGATGAGTACAGATGATTATTGGAAGGTAGGGAGCGGATTTTGATGAGCTAAAACAACGCCAAAAATGATCAATAAAATGCTCTTAAAATGTATTAAAATGCCCTAAAACCAAAGAAAAATGACGTAAGAAATCTTATCAAAACCAGTTCGGATGAACTCTAGCTGTTGGATACGTTACGGATGTAATCAAGGTATCTTCTATTCGTTGGAATGAACTCAGCTTGCAAACTTTTGGTTTGGACTGTTCTTTACCAGGAAATCTCTGTCTTTAGTTATCCCGTAATCGGCCGAACCGGCAATGACACTGATATACGTCACAATAATTACAAACTCACAACGGCTGTCAAAATAATTTCTGAGCGAACTAATCGAACAGGCAACTGAGTAATTATGTCAAGAACATTTGTTGCATCTCGTAAATATTATTTGAAGCAAGTACCATTAAAAATGACACTAAAATTGATTAAATCAGCAAAAATGCATGAAAATGACGGGAAAATGTAAAAAATGACTTATTAGTCGAAATCGACAAAAAATGCAAAATAATGACTATAAAAATGGGTCATTTCCTTTTGTCATAACAAAATGAATTTATATACTAAATGACATTTTTCTAAACTGAAAAGAAAAAAATGACATTCCATTAAAATCTTCCCTCTAGTGATCAGAGTCAAGTTCGTGTAGTACAGTGGAATAAAATGTGGTGTGGTCGTTGGTGATATGCAATGTCTAGTATGTCTGGGTGTTTATTTGGGTCGTATGAATAGTAGGTTGGTTCTGTAGGAGTTAATATGTATAATTCTAAGTTAGCTATTATTTTTTGTAAGTTTTTGGTTGCGTTGTTTGTTGATCTGCATGCCCAGTTGGTGTTTTTGGAGTTTAAATCATCTATGAGTAATGTAGGGGTGTTTTGATTAAATAGCGCTGCGGTATTAGTGTCTTGAACTTTTTTATGTGGTGGCTTGTGTACTGTTATGATAGTAAATACTCTGTTGTTTAATGGAAAATTTATTGCGACCGTTTCTAATCCCGGAGTGTTGGGTAAGTTTGCTTTTGTGCAAGGTACTGAGTTTTCAACAAGGATGAGGACACCTTCCCCATTAGCATTGTTTCTGTCTGATCTGATTATGTAGTAATAGGGCATATTGAATGTCGTGTGGGATCTGAGGTGTGTTTCAGTTATGCACGCTATTTTCATTTCTTTGTCTTTAAGGAAGTAGATCAATTCGTTTTTTTTTGTTTGTTTTTGTTTGTTTTTTTTGTTGATTAGCTGTTCGAGTTTCAATTTAGCAGGTAGTCATGATTTCTATTGAAATAAGACATGAGTGAATTTTGTATGTTATGGTTGGGATGGTATCGATTAAATTAATTATGTTTGTTGAAATAGAATGGATTATTGTGAACATGAATGAGTTATCATTATTATTGTTCTTACGATTATCATTGTTTTAATGTATGTTTGCTTGATTCCTGTTGTGGTTTGAATTTCTGTTTGATACGTTTTTTGCGTGGGTGAAATTTTGAATGTTGCTAGTGATAGGTACGTTAGGGAAGTTTTGGGAGTTTAGATTTAACTGGTTGTCATTCTTTTGTTCAGTATTTGAAGGTCTTTGTCGATCTCTTTTTTTGGGGCTTACGAGCTTTTTGTAGTATGAACATTCCTCAGATCTCGTATCTGCGCGATGCGAATCATTGCAGTTCTTACAAATAGGAACGTTTTCTTTCTGGGAGCAATTTACAGAGTAGTGATATTTTGCGCAAGAAATGCATGCTATATTATGATTGCAGTTATCTCTAGTATTCCTGAAATCTAGACATCGGAGGCATTGGATAGGACCCTTGGCTTTTTCTGGTTTGACAATAAGGTTACAAAATTGATTTATTTGTAATACACCGTCTATGTTTTGGCTACCGTCGAACTCAGCTGCCACTACCGGAATGGGGATGTTGTGTTTGTAATGTCTGGTTACACTAATTAGCGATGGATACTTTTCCTTGACATCTTCATATATTTCTTTCTGAGTTATTGATGGATGAAAATTCTTAAATACTATGGAAATTTTTGTTGACTGTATCTTTATAAGTGTGGAATTTTCTGTTCGTGCTAATTTTATTGCCAGTCTAAAATCTGAAATAGTTTTGAAAAACCACTTTAATTTTGTTATTGACAATGGCTGAAGTAAATTTGTTAGTTACTTTAATCTTCATTTCCCTATTGAATTCTGCAACATTCTAAATGGGGCTACAAAGATGGGTGGTATTTTAACAGTAGAGTTTGTGTGGTCATTATTTTGTTCATTAATGAATAGAAATCTGTTGTCTTCGCGATCATCACTTTCTTCGCCGAACTCAGAGAATCTGTTATCAACAATTACGTTATATTGCTGCTCGGTGGGATTTTTAGAGTTTACGCTCGGATTGTCACTGGGCAGATTCATGTTCTTGTTCTCGGTATCACTTTCACTTTCACTGACTGACCTTTTCTGTGCCTGAGGAGGGGGTGGTTGTGGTGACACGTAGTTCTAGCTGAGCAAGGCAGGGTTGATGCTGCCCTCGGTGCTGCTAGGGAGACGCGTAGCTGCCAGGCTTATGTCCACGGCCTCGCCATTTGCTGGAATCGGCGACACTGAAGAAACTCACTGTTGTCACCGTTATGGACGATGCGCAGGGCTTCGGATATTGTTTGCCCTGTGCATGGATTAATGGCATAAGCCCTATACTTTTCCCTAACTAGTTGTTTTTATATATTATAGATGATACTGAACACAGACACAAATTATATATAGAGTTCACTAGTAGACTACCGTACCGGGGCTGGTGTAGCCTGTTCGGCGCGGAGCGATATCGATGTGGGCCGATGTGACCCGCACGGGAGGGGAAGGTAGGACTCCACCTATTCGACGCAAGGACGAGGTAGTGTGGCGAGCACAACAAATCCCAATCAGGTTTAGTACGTTCTTGTTTTGTCGTACTACTTTCTCTTGTTGATACAATTATTCTTTTTACAGATACAGCGATGCTACTAGTACTTCAAGCGAAATTAAAAGAAAAAATATGAAATACTTCACGATTTACATTTTTTCAAAAACATTAAAAATAATAGAGGTAAAATTCTAAAAACTCGAGAAAAAAGTTTGGAAGGAATGTGCATACTACCACATACAATAATTATTTAAAAACAATGCGTCAAACAGTTTCTACAAAATTTCTTGAACATCAGAAAAAAACTGGTAAAAAAATATTTATAGTAGTTCGAAAATAATTATTTTCACTACAATAAAAAGTAGTTTTTTTCGTTTCATATCTATTTCATTGATATTGTTTTATCTTGTTCTGAGTTTCAGTAATTTAAATTACATAATTTCTGTAGAGACATTGGTTAGACTTGAGCACTAGACATTTCGACGAGGAAAACACCATCAGTAGATACATTTTTTTAATTGATCAATTTTTACAACGTAGCCTACTTAATATTTGATTACAACAATTGCAATAAATAACATTTCCATCCTCAAGACAATCGTAATGTCCAATCCTTTGTTTGAGAAGTGTTGCACACGAAGCCTTAGAAGAAGCCATTTTATACTTAAATTTTACCATTAAGGAACTTGTGTTAATTCTCTACATGCAAGCAGACTGAGAACCTGCGTTTGATTTTTTACCTCCTCCTTTGTCAGTTATCAAATGATACTGAGTTTTGGCTTCCTGTATCTTCCGTATCCTCTGCGAGTATAATATGGCGTTGATAATTAATTTCGCGATCGTTGCTCCCCGCACGTGTACTCGCGTCGCAAATCCAAGTAATGTACCGGAAGGTTAAAATGTGTACTATAACAAAAAGCACCAAAGACAACTGCGTGCTAACAGCATTTAAGATCTATGTACTATTTATACAAATTTGCGTCAGTTTTAATATTCACAAATTATGCAGAGAAATAATAAGAAAATACATAATATGCTAGATAGAAGTCTAAATATGCAGTATTAATTTAAAAAACCTCCAAACATGCATTATGCATGAATTTCTCCAAAAAACTACCAAAACATGCAAACATGTACGGAAAAAGTATGCATTTTTTAAACGAGTTTCTCATGAAATATATAGTTACAAAATGTGAAATCTCTACTATACTTGAATAAAAACCTGCATTTGCATGGAAATCTTGTCTGTAGCCATGGGCAACCCTGGCTGAAGCGAGCAGTGAGACTACGAATGACTGATGTTGGTGCTGTCATTGCTTGCTAGGATCTCTATTTACTGGCTAGGTCTGACAGTTAGCTGGACTGAAAACAGTAGTTCTTTTCGGGAGGAACACCAGACTCAGTCAACTAAAATCTGTGAGTTTTGTTCTGTTTATTCATCAGTTAGTATTCATCAACTAGTGATCCGTCGCAATAGAGTACGACAAACAATTATTTTATATTAATCGGCACAGTTTAAATCCATTACATTTAGGTCGATTAATCTACACATCAATTAATATTTAGGATAATACAGTTCGATTATTGCAACCCAATTTACCGGGAGCGGTAGCTCAGTGCATCAACTGATGTCACTGCAGCGCCTCTTGACCGGGAGGTCCGGGTTCGACTCCTGATGGCGGCAGGATTTTCGACACTAGCCTTTCAGCTAGGTCGAATTCAGTCGCTGTCTGGAGGAGAATTCTAGCGGCCGGCTGCTCCTGATCGGTAGTTTTCCGTGGTTTCTACACGAAACATTTTTTAACTAAAAATGTATTTCGCTTCAAGTAGAAACGACACATTGTATCTCTTTTTTTCCTTTTATCCACCTACTCATTCATTCATCCACATTCCCATTTGACCACGCATATACATACTTCGCCCTTCCATCCTTCTGTACTGGCGATTCACGTTTAAAATTATGTGAACTCGAATGAATTGTATTTAATTCGTGAACTTTGTGAATTTTAATTCCGGGATTTTAATTTCATAAACATGAGAGGAGAGAGAGAGAGAGAGAGAGAGAGAGAGAGAGAGAGAAGAGAGAGAGAGAGGGAGGAAGGAGAGAGGGGCGACTGGTACAAAAAATTGAAAAGTTTCTCCGGTAGCGGTAGCTCAGTGCATCAACTGATGTCTCTGCAGCGCCTCTAACCGGGAGGTCCTAGGTCCGAGTCCCGACGGCGGCAGATTTTCGACACTAGCTGTTCAGCTAGGTCGTGATTCAGCTGCTGTCTGGAGGATCTGCGGCCGGCTGCACTGATCGGTAGTTTTCCGTGTTTCCGATCAACACCAGGCGAATGCCGGAGCAGTACCCTACCAAACGGGCCACGGACCGCGCGCGATCTGTCCTTCCTCTTCCCTTGTCCTATCCTCTCCCCTTACACACTTACACTAACATGCATTACACTACCACATATTCCGAGAGACCGGTCGGGAGCTTAGAGCTTGTCCCGGCTGGGGCGGTGCCCCGCTGGTGGGAGAGTCCTGGTTAGGGGGAAACCCCACTAGCCGACGGTAGGTCGGCGCCGGATCTAGCCATCCAGCGGAGGAAGATCACCGCCATCTCCCGAAAAAAACATGCACTACACTAACGGGACTAATGACCACAGTAGTTGACGCGCCCGGAAACACGAAAAAATCAATCAATCAAAAAAAAGCAACTCAAATTAATATTTAAAATTTCTAATGTTATATTTACATTTAATGTAAAAATGCCGCAATTTCGGCACAAATCGAGCCTCATCATAATATGCGGCATATCCGGAAAGGCGGCTTTGAGCGGCCGAAAGGTGGTGATTGGCTCATTTATTATAAAAATTTAAATCAGCCGATCATGGGCTTCCGAGACGTTCAGAGTCATCTTGTCGAACAAAACAATGATAGTCACAACCATATTTACATTTCGGGCTAATTCACCAGAATGGATTATGACAGTGGTTTTCAAACTTTTTGCTGCCGTGACTCCCTGCAGATAACAAATTCTGCATACGCCTCCTCTCATTAAAATTAAATTGTCAATAAAAACTGCATATTTTTTTCCTGAATATAAGACCATCATGCATATTTTTTATTATACACTTACAGTGTACAAAATAATTATTGCAAACGATTTGCACTACTCTGTTCTACTTATCAAATTAAATTAATGTTTGACAAAGTGGGGAAAACTATAGAAAAATAGTATATTGATAGTTCAGAAAAGTCAGTGAGATGGTCTTGTTTGGTGTCACACAGTTCAACGGATCTCGACACTAATTAACAAATTGAAACACTCGTCTCATTTTGGATATTTATTCGTGATCTATATTTTGTGTTGATCATCGCAGTGGCTGAAACTCTTGTTTTACCTAGGAAAGAACAACTCTGGGGTCGTACCAGACAGAGTAACATCGAAATTGTTGAAACATTTCAGCACAAAGTGCTAAGAAATATCGTCGAAGCACCTTGGTATATACAAAATAAAGATCTACACAAGGACCTGAAAGTTGAAGCAGTAGATAAAGAAACCCAAAGGTTCACGAGAAAACACGAAGAAAGGCTGCACCAACACGACAAGCCCGTAGCAATTCTTCTCTTGGACAACACAGACCTAGTGAGAAGATTGAAGAGAAAGAAACCGTTTGAACTTAAGTAAAGGGAGGTGACAAAGTGTGTTAAGAACTAAGAACTAAAATAACACTGTAAATACCTGTGTATCTACAAACACAAGAAAATGTGTTCTTAAATTCAATTTGAAACTAAGAGGAAGCTCATGGTCTAAGTCTTAGAAAAAATTTATAGTAGTTTAGGTCAAAATAAAATTGCTCATTAGACTATAAACCCAGATTGTAATGTTTATGACAATTAAAAAAGCTAAGTAAGAAGAGACAAAATGAAACAGAATAGCCAAGGCCTTCTCATTTAACTCTGGATACTCGTTCCTTACGGAGCACAGTGTGTAATTTTGGCCATCTAGCAGGAAAAAATTAAATTTTCGACTGAATTGAAACAGTAAAATTGTTAGGTTTCTGTGTAGTAGTATGTCCCAGCTATGTGGGAACGTTGTTAGTTTTCTCTTGAAGGTCACATGAACCCCGTGGTGAATGTTCAAACACGTCCATCGCCGCTCCGGCAGGACTCAGCTCCGAATGACCCTTTTCAGTACGCGAAGTTCCCTTGGTCGTGATACACATCTTGACTAATTCTGTGATTTGTGTGCCAATCAGAAGTAATTTTCATAGTTTTACAATCATTTTTATGTGAATATTATTTAGTTATTGACTTTTGTTGTGCCTAAAAACGTTAATCGAAAATGTGAGTGATTTATATTAAATGTTTTGCTCGTTCTCTAAATTCACTTAGAGTTTTAGTGTATTATACACCATTATACACCTTTCGGGCCATATACATTTTAAAACTAGTACTTATAGGTTCTTGATCGTGAAAAGACTAGCTGCTTATATCTGCTTATCTGACGAATATAATTTTTTTTTTCAGAATGGTTCCTCCAGTTACCCGTACGTCGTTATTTGATACATGGGTAAAAAAAATCAATTGTTGAAAAATTTGAAGGTGTATTAACTGTTTTTTGCGTGAATTAGGTAAAGTAGAACCTGAAAAGGCATTTTTGGATAAAATTAAGCCATATGTTAGATGTATTTGTAAAAAATTTGAAACCAGATGGCAAAAATCCGTGAGATGTAAAGAACAGTTCCTAAAATACAATTCGTCCTGGCTGCAAGAAACTCTTTCCCTTCCTGATTATATTTTAGAGACAGTCCCAGGCCCATCGCAAATTAATGTAAAAATTAATAGAGCTGGAAGACCTAATAAGCCCTTCTAAAGCTGTGGGAATAAAGCTAAAGCCCTAAAATTGAAACCTTTTTTTGGATACCACTAGTTTAGAAGAATTATCCATGGCCACTGAAATGAAACTAAGGAAGGATGGCAAAAGAGATTCGGCAGGTATAGTTAAGGAGCTCTCTGAAGCCTCCCCCAACAGGGAAACTACAATTAAGAAAGCCCGAAGATCCATTCTTCAAAACCCGCCATCATTGTCAGTTGATCACGCACTTGCTTTGATGGTGGATACCAATCTTTCAACCCGCCAGTATGTTCGCATACGCCAACAAGCAAAAGACTCAAATTGTTTTTTCTATCCCCCCTATCACAAAGTGAAGGAAGCGAAACTGTTATGCTATCCAGCGGAAATTACAGTTACTGAAAGATCGGCTGAAATTCTCCTCCAAGCATTGATTGACCATACCGTGGCACGGACATTTAAAATTCAAAAAGTGACAGAGATTTTACATTCACTTCAAACTACATCTTTTGAAATTATAATTAAGTGGGGATGTGATGGGTCTGAACAAAACAGATATAAACAAAAATTTTCTGATGAGCGAATAGTGATTCAAACTAATTTGTGAGTATTTTTGTACATTCCTCTTATTTTATTTTTTTGTTATAATTTTTACATTTTCGACTTTTTATTCTTGTATACTTTCATTTTATTGTCCTTGCAGAGTATGTTTTGTTAAATTCAAATATTATGTCCCATAATATTAAACAAATGCAACGTTTGACAAACGTATACTCTCATGAAGGCTAATACAAGTATTCAAATTTCCTAAATATTTTAAAAAATATTTCGTAAAAATTTATGTTCTACAAGCAAATTTATTTATTTGTACATTGTTTACACAACAGACCTCCAAAAACTAGGAGAAATTCATTTCGAAGGGAGTTATTAATTTTTTCTTCCTAGATCGTCAAAATTACACACTGTGCGGAGCATCAAAACGCGGACAATGATGCAAGAATGAATCATGACACTACAAAGCGGGCCGTACTCTATTACGCCAACTGCTCGAGCTCTTTTAAAAATTACTGATTGTTGACAATGTCTGTTTCATTGAAGTAATACGAGCCCATAATATTATACAAATGTTTTCTTCCCCATTCGTTAAAATTACCGAACGCACAAAATAATCCGTTTGTAATTTATTCATGTAGATTAGAGCTTTATTAAGCAATTGGCCATTATTTTATTCAATTATTACGAAGTTCTCGCGCCGCCCCAGGGAGGCGCGCCTTACATTTTGAATAACACTGGATTATGATCTAAAATTGGTATGAAGGCTTACCGGGTGCAGTATAACAACCGCATTTTACAGAATCCTTTACATTGATGGGTCTGTTTCAAATATAATCGAAGATTGGGAAACAATGTTAACATCCTTGCACTCTTTGGTATCACATTGGATTTCTGTTTCTCAGTGTCAAAGACTTAGCGCCCGGAAGAATATGTGCTGTGCCGCGTAGCACTGCGGTCTTCACAAGGGCGTGAGCAATGTCATTAGTTTAGGTATCGCTGCCCTGAATTGGAACTCGTGCCCGTAGGAGCGCTTGTTCTCTCGGCGGACATTCTCTCACAGTTGGCAGGGTTGCACAAACCCGTCGCGAACGATGATGTGCGTCGTGAAAAGTGTGGAATTTTCGTTTGTTTGTTTATTTGTTTGTTCGTGTTACATTATTTTCAGTAACTTCCAATGCGTGAAGGCAGCTAATTTTTTTACAACCCGTAGAAATAGTGAATATTAATTTCTACAAAAAATATGAGGTGAAATTTCGACCTGCATATGCTGAAAGGTCCATTGTTAGTGAAGTTTAAGTTTTTTTCTCTCAACAACGGTGTAACTTGGTTAATGAATTTTTTGTGAATCTAGGGAAAAGAGGCTGAGGAGTCCCGAGCTCTCTTTTATATCCTACACAAACAATGGACAAGCACACACACACATTCTTACACGTTCCTTTTTACACTCAGGCACGCGCTTTCTCTCCCTCACTCCCCCTCTCTCTCTCTTCTCTCTCTCTTTCACACACACATTTGATCTCATCCCATCACTCTCTCTCTCTTTCTGTCTGTCTCTCTCACTCTCTCTCTCACACACACACTTGATTACATCCCGTCATTCGCTCTCTTTCTTTCTCTCTCCCTCTCCTCTTCTCTCTCCCTCTCCTCTTCTCTCTCTCTCTCTCTCTCTCGCACACACACACACACACACACACACACACACACACACGGACGAATACTCCTACCAGTTCACCGACTTGGCTTGCATTCTATGACGAAAACTATTTTGACAGAAACGAGACAACACGAGACATCCGAGAGTACAATTTCCAATGGAGTTCATTAGAAGTAGCAAATTTATGGCACACAAGCTTGTGGTTTGGACAGCATAGGACAGGATATCCTTCGGGCTTGGATCGCTCCTTTACCCGGGCGTTACATAGTGGCGAACAGCCTCGAGAAGCGAGGACCTGCAGCCCGTACATAAACCCGAGAAGAGTGCTGACACCGTCGTAGACACAAGCGACACTTGTTTTTACTTACGCTCCGTACCCAGACTTGCGACAACGCTTCCAGAAGTAAGGTGAGTACAACCAATGTGTACCATTGTGTTTCAATAATTTCCAGTTACGTATATTGTACTGTAAATTGTAGGAGTGGAGCTGTTATAGGCTGGCGTAGACAAGGTATTTTTTAGTTTTCTATTATTATTTTTATGTGGGTGTGTGGTAGTAGACGGTGACGGTCCGCGGAATTAATTTCTCATCCTTCACCTCTTTATTTTGATTTTCTTCATTTTTGGTAACGCGTACAAATGTAATATACATGATTAATTTCATCATCTAAGATTATATATTAATATTATTAATTTCTTCAACAATTTAAAAGCGATTTTGCCTACATTTCAATAAGGAAATTACATTATTTTGTGTCCTGAGAGTATTCATTTTGAAAGTTTTGTGACAGATTATATCCCAAAGGTGTTCACAATCATAATAAAAATATGCTGAATGGACTGTATTAAATAGTACATTTTAGGAGCTTATCTTATATCCTAGGCATAGACTCAGACGTTGAGAGGTCGTGAAGGAAAGTGAAAACGTGTGCCGAGATCGAAGGCTTTCTGTTTCGCAGTTCAAATGAGAATGGCGTATTTTGATTAATTAGAAAAAAAAGGTAATTTGGGTAATGTTAGAAATTGTGCGTCGAACAGACGCAAGGATGTTTTATGTTAATCATGTAGGCCGAATGCCGGAGCCTCATTATGATATTGGCTTACATAGCGAAGCGTCAACTCGCCTTAAAAGTTTGAGTTTATAAATACGACGCCAATCTGCTCGTGGACATGTGTTGTCGTTTGCCATTTTCTAGCGGAAGTGAGACGATTCCTTCACTTTCGTTACGAGAAGAACTCATTTTTATTATTCCCTGTAATTCTATTATTCTGTAATGTATCATAGGAATATAGTATACTTCTCTAGCTTTTGTAAATTTCAAAAAAAAAATTCTAGTGTAATGTGATGTAAAAAATTGAATTATTAAATATGTGTAATAAAGAAATCTCTAAGTTACACTTTTGCAGTGAAATAATGTGAAATTTTAGAAAAGGAAGCATACATTGTGAAATTTCAGTTTTATATTTCTAATATTTAAAAAAATGTTCAGAAAGAATTTAGCCAACATAAATATTTGAGAATCATTGATCTATATTCGTTCTGATTTAATTGATGCTAGAATCTCTTCAAACATTTGTCACCTAATTTGCTAACTTTCGATGAAAAATGGCGAAGTATTCAAAATGTTAGTTATTTTTTTCTGTCTCCTCCGGTTTCACCACAAATTAAACACCGCTCTTACTAATATTCCATTTCTTCTAACAGTATTGTATGTATTTTATTTAATATTTTATACATTTAATAGGCGAATAGTAGTGAAAAAAAATATTCACATACTTTGAACGTGAACATTAAAATTTGAAGTCAAGAATTTTATAATTGTCTCAAAGTGTAATGAATTTTAACAAACTTTCAGTGTACGCGAGGACTTGCTCATTTCAGAATTTCATTTCGTATTCAGCGTAACATTACAAGACGAAAATATCTAGTACGCGCTTGTTCTTTTTCTTTTAGCCTCTGCGAAGACGTAAATTCAAATACCAGCAAGAGATCACGGCCAAGTTCCAATGGTGGTTCATGCAGCGAGACAGAAAATGACCTGTCATGAGAAAATTACTGCAACTAGAGAAAGGGAAATTTAGTACTCAGGGACATCTCTTGTAATTAATCGCATACACTAAATAAATAAAGTGTTTGGTTTAGGTTCCAAAATATTTCTTGGCATTTTGTATATGGTGTTAATTGCTTCTGGTTTTTCGCCGTAAACATTACTTTTTTCAGTAATTACTCTTTTATTATCGAGATCAATGGTCGGCTAAAATTCTTCAGACGGCACGAAATGCGTACTTTACGAAAGACTTTGTAAACGATTCTAATAGCACCAGCAGCTGTGGGAGATTTCTTATTTTAAAGGTATTTCTAAAAGTTGTAATTACCGCTAAAATATCGTAATTATGTCAAAAGATAATGGAATGACACTAAAATTAATACTATGTAGATGGAATATTCCATATTGTATAAGAATTTGTAGAGGCTGAGAGATTTCGTATCTATGTGCTATGTGATGAAAAGTGAAAATTGTGTGGCAGTCAGTTTTGGGCAAAAGAAACCAACTTTGTAATGAGAAAGGCCAAATAGATCAGGGGTTTTAAAAGGGCTTTTTCACATCATTCGCAAACGCTCTGCGAAATTACTTGGAATAGTCATATGACGCACCTATTTTTGATCTTTTTAAGATTAATGTAAGCCTTCTGAATATTGAAAATATTTTTAACAGTTTGTGCCTTTTTTATCGTAAACTGGTGATCAGCCTTATATTCATCAATCATATCATTAATCAATACAATCCACTGTCCTCTTTCACTTACAAATTCTGTTTCATGTCCTCTTGCGCCAATAAATAACAGCTTAATTTATCGTTGTAAAACACTGAACATTTCTTTTTTTTTTTTTTTTTTTTTTAATTTTTGTTTAGTTGAAATTACAATGTTCAGTTTACAAGTGAAACTTTGCAATTGTATGGTGACTTAATCTAAACAACTTAATCTAATCAACTTAATCTAGACAACTTAATCTAATCAACTAATCTAGTTTAAAATTGTACATAACAAACTTTAATTGGGAGAGGAAACAAACAGCACCTCAGCAGAATTAATCAATATTTGAAAATATCTGGAGGAAAGAATGGAGCGGGAATCTGTTCTTTATTCTGGTTTTGTATCTGGGATCTTTTCCGAGTCTGTAGTGAGTTGATGCCTTTATGAAGGGTAAATTAGTGTAAAAGTTGTTTGATAGGTATGCTATTTGGTGAGCTATTTCATTTATGTTTAGATCATGATGTAGTTGTTTATTGCTAATAAACCATGGAGCTCTTGTTATTAATCTTAAATATTTGTTTTGAAATATTTGCATTTTGTTGAGATTGGTTTTGGCGACATTGGTCCAGATCGGACATGCGTATAGTAATGTTGGGCGAATGAATGATTTGTATAGTGTTAGTGCATTTGACAGTGAGAGATGGTTGTATGAGTTTAGTAAAGGTCTTAATTGGATTAATTTGGTTTTTGCCTGTTGTGCTTTTATTTCAACGTGTTGTTTCCAATTGAGTTTAGTGTCTAAATTTAATCCAAGATATTTTATTGTTTTCGTGATTGGGGTCCAATTTATAGCGTTATTATTTATGAGTAGTGGGGATGGATGTGCAAAGGTTTTCAATGAGAAGATTTTTGCTGCTGATTTTGAGGGATTTAATTTGATTTTCCAGTTATTTGCCCAATTTTTTATTAGATTTAGATGCTGTTGGAGCTGGAATTGATGAGTTTGTAGTGAAGTGCCGGAGATGTATAAGGCAGTGTCATCGGCGAATTGGGCGGTATTTATTTGATGGGAAGTAGGAATGTCTGCAGTATAGAGATTAAACAAGGTTGGGGATAGCGGCGAACCTTGGGGGACCCCAGCGGCAATTTGTCTGGGGTTAGAATGGTGACCTTCAACTGCAACTGAGAAGGTTCTGTCGGCTATGAAATTTTTGATGAGTTGAATTAAATACTTTGGTGTACCAATTTCGACTAGTTTGAAGTAAAGGGCTGGGTGCCATATCCTGTCAAATGCTTGTGACACATCTAGAAATACAGTGGTTGTGTGATATCCCTTTTGAAAAGCAGAGTGGATGTGTTCAGTTAGCCTCAGAAGCTGGTGCGTCGTTGAGTGATGGGATATGAAACCGAACTGATGAGGTGGAATTGCGTTCGTTTTATTTATATGTTTGTTTAGTCTGACAAGAATTAATTTTTCTAAGATTTTTGACATTGTGGGTAAAAGACTGATTGGTCTGTAATTTTCTGCACGTGATTGATTTTTATTTGGTTTTGCTATTGGATGTATTATTGAATGTTTCCATGTTTGGGGATAATAACCTGTTCTTAGTATGGAGTTGTATATATTATTTAAAAATGCGATGGCATTGTTCGGTAATCTTTTGAGGATTGCAGTATTAATTCGGTCGTGTCCTGGAGATTTTTTGTTTGGCATTGCTGAACATTTCTCTAGCAGTTGAGGTACGTCGAGGCGTGGTGTCGGTATCGCGAAAATAGACGCGTATGCCATATCAGAGAACTGCCAGTACATACTACCTAGTATTTTTAGAGAATGCCGGAGCATCGCCAGTGATACAGTTCAGAAATACGACAAAATATTCCCGAAATTGGTTGTCTCGTTTGGTATTCATCGGAGAAAATACGGAAAACTACCAATCAGAGCAGAATTTTGCTCCAGAGAGCGGCTGAATGCGAGATAGCTAACAATGCCGAATACTCGCCACGATCGAGACTCGAAACTTAGGACCTCCCAGACAGAAACGCTGCAGTGGCAACTGCTATTGCCCTGAACCAGCCCAACGGATTCCGATTCCGCGCCGAAGACTTGACGCAGGTACCGTATTACCATGGGTTCCGTCTTATGCGACGTCACTAACAACAACACAGAGCAGTCGCGCGAGATCATGCGGCTGTCGCTAAAACAAAAGCCGGCGTTCTGGGACGTATGCAGAGGAACATTGCGGTCCGTGTCCTCGTATGTTGCCGATATGTGGACAATTTAGAAAAATATTCCTCGTGTTTTGTAAGTTGGTTCTTTATGTGTGTGATATAAAAGTGTTGCTTGTTATACATATTCTGTGCTATTCTTATCTTAGATAGACAGGGCTATTCCTTTCTCCTTCCTCCGTCCTCAGGCGGCTACCCTCACCGGGCTGATTTGGCGACCTTGCAGGAATCAGAGGCTAGAACGGTTATTTACAGGACCAAGAACAGTGAGGTAAAATAGGTAGCAGCAAAACAGACGAGCATTTCCTCGCTGCGTATTTGGTAACAAGTATAGTGCAAAAAGTGATCGTATACTCACAACTTTAGAAGTTAAATAATTGTTTGTACAAAACCGGCATGTAATTGATGTGTTAATCATAGTATTCGGAAGAAAATCCTCCAAAACAAAAGTAATACCTAAAAATGAAATAAAATGCAATGAAAGCGTGCAGACTAAGTGCAGAAGGTGATCGTCCAGTCGATTGATTGATTAGTGAGTTCGGGTGCGTAAACTGTTAAGGTCGTTAGTCCCGTGAGTGTAGTGTTTTTATCGCGGGAGGTGGCTGTGATTTCCTCCCCTTATATGGCAAAATCCGGCGCCGACCTACCTGGCAGCTTGCGCGTTTTTTCGAACCAGGTAGTACCTCCTACAGCGTGGCACCGCCGAAGTCGGAACAATCTCTAAGCTCCCAACTGGTTTCCTCACACGTGTGCTAGTATATTGCATGTAAATGTGTGTGTGTGTGTGTGTGTACGTGTGTAAGTAACAAGTGAGGAGAGGGCAAGGAAGAGAGGAGGAAAAAAGATAGCGCGCGGTCCGTGGCCCGTTTGTTAGAGTAATACACCGGCTTTCGCCTGGTGTTGATCGAAAAAACCAAGGAAAATTACCTATAAGAACAGCCAGCCGCTAGAATTCTCCTCCAAACAACATCTGAATTCGACCTATGTACTAGCTAGTTTCGGAAATTTTGCCATCGTGGGAATTAACTCCCTGTGGTGCATCGCTTAAGGCGAAAATGTGGAACTTCTTTATTATGCTGTGAAATCAGAAGGCACAAAAGAATTCTACAACATACGACACTTGTGACACACTCCGTTACACTGATGGTCAAAAACGTGCAGAATCTCGAAAGCTGTGTAAACTGAAGTTGACCATTAATACTCTGAGCAATTTATCATACGGGATTACAGTTTTTCTATTTATAACAAACGGCTAACAATATTAGAATATCTATCAACGCAGTATACCTGAGCTATATATATATATATATATATATATATATATATATATATATATATATATATATATACATATATATATATATATATATATACTTATATATATATATATATATATATATATACATATATATATATATACTTATATATATATATATATATATATATATATATATATATAACGCTAAAAAAGAGCAAAAACTGTATGTGTTGTTCGAGGTAAAACAGCTGCATTTTGTGTTCAGAAAGAAATCAAGTGGTCATCTCAGCATTTTTTTAATATATCAACGAAAACTGAAAAAAGCTACATCAGCATATTCTGTCGTGTATTATTTGTAATGGTAACGTAACAGACTGTTAATGATTAAAAATTTAAAATTTAACGAATAAACATTGAGTTGCATTCCGTGTATTGTGCTCTCTAGTTTAAAAACTGTTCAACAAAGAAAATTCTTTTGCGCGGGCTATGTTTACGCGAGAGCTTCAGTTCTGTATGTCACCACGTAACTAACTGAGCTATTTAATCCCACAGCTGGACGGCACATGGAAAGTATTCTCAATGTTTCATTGGTTCTGACCTCACAAAATCGCGAAAACTACTTATAGTTTGAAAATAGTGCAGATGAAATAATTTTAAAATGTAGTGTTAATTATTTAAGAAAGAAAACTCTAGCTTCAGTATTGAAGGTGTAGAACTTGTGTTGAAAAATATTTGACACAAAAAACATTTATTTGAAAGATCGATGTGACTCAAAATAATCCAAAATGTATTACTCGGAAAAAACTGTACATAAATGAGTTAAAGATCTAATATTGAGGAATAGATTGCAATAAGAAAAATATATAACACAATTTTTTAAAGATATAGAACCGGTTCGATTTTTTAAATTTCAGAAGTTTTAACGAAACGGAACATTAGACAATATTAAGCCAACTTTGTTATATTCGGGCAAAAATATAATGAAAATTTAAAGAATTTTTTTAGAAAGGGTGCTGTTTTTTAAAAAAAATCTTGTTTAGCCATTTTTGAAAACTATCATGATAATACGCAAAATGACGCGAAAACTACTTATATTTAGGAAAAATATGTACAGGACAATTAAATCTCTAACTTTGAAGAACAGATTTCATTAAAAAATGCTTCAGTCAATAAATGTTGTAGGAGTTGATCCAAAATTATGATTAGTATTATTATAGGATCTGTCATTAAAAACAGATTTTGATACTAAAAATCTCCACGTTCAGGTAGAGTAGTCTCCTCCTTCAGTTGTAGGAAGACGCCGAAAACATTTTGTAAGTTTTGCAATTTTCGAAAATTCACACAGTTCAACGAAAATGAGACCTGCGACATCTTAAAGCGTCCTTTGTTCTATCAAAATCTTTCGAGCAATTTTTGAGAACATTTTTAAAATGTTTTACTCCCATATGTTTTTATACCCATGTAAATACCAATGTAAATTCCCTCAAAAATAAAAATATGTTTTAAATTCGCAGAACGTCCAAATGGATCGGGGAGTGTTCATTTTGAAGAAAATAGTTTGAACATTTTTGGCGCTTGCATTGACCATAAGCAGTCAGTCAATTAGACTGTCAGACAGTCAGTCAGACACACAGTCAGACACACAGTCAGACAGACAGTCAGACAGACAGACAGTCAAACAGACAGACAGACAGACAGACAGTCAGTCAGACAGACAGACAGACAGACAGACAGACAGACAGTCAGTCAGACAGACAGACACAGTCAGTCAGACAGACAGACAGTCAGTCAGTCAGTCAGACAGACAGACAGTCAGTCAGTCAGTCAGACAGACAGTCAGTCAGACAGTCAGACAGTCAGACAGTCAGACAGTCAGACAGTCAGACATTCAGACAGTCAGACAGTCAGACAGTCAGAGAGACAGGCAGACAGTCAGACAGACAGGCAGACAGGCAGACAGACAGTCAGACAAACAGTCAGACAGTCACACAGACAGACAGACAGTCAGTCAGTCAGATAGACAGACAGTCAGTCAGACAGAAAGTCAAACAGACAGAAGACAAGCAATCAGACAGCGGGAAGATTTGCCGCCAAAAAAGGCGCAGAAATGTAGCTTGTTGAATGGTGGCGCACGCCAAAGCACGAGGATAGTGTACCTAGGCCCTTGTCGGCTGCAGAGCGAGTGGCAACGGGGAGAAGCAGAGGGAGCGTGTCCATGGCGCTGGCGTTGCGGCCTTGCAGCGCGCCCTGCGCCCTGTCCGCCGTCTTCCTGGCGCTGGTGAGCTGGCTGGGCTCGCACCCGGGCCCCCCGCCGGCGCACTGCCCCCTCGACAGGCAGTACGACTTCATCGTGGTGGGTGCCGGCTCCGCGGGCTGCGTCGTCGCCAGCAGGCTCAGCGAGGTCGCCCATTGGAAGGTGACCGCCATTTGCCTTGTGTGCTACTGCGCGTTGTTTTCTTTTTTTAAGCTTATTGCTTTCCTTTTTATATGTATGTAGTTTAGTTATTTAATTTTACATATTACGACTTCACAAATATTATGACTTTTTATCTAAACTAAAATTAAACTAACAGCTAGCATTGCGGTTGAAGAAACCGAATGGTCATCTCTAATTACCATCCATTTCGGAAAATTTCTTTAAGGGTACGTGGAAAGAATACTTATATTTTTATTCCTTTGTAATAGATTGGGTTTTTTTTGCTAGGTTGGATCCGCTTAAATTTGCTATCTGCTTAAGTTAAGAGTAGAATTCCGTGGATAAATATGTAATGTGGTGAGTGATGGGTAGGATATTGAATTCTTTATGAAGTTGTTTATTGGATATGAACCATGGTGCGTTATTAATAGCCGTTAAGAATTTATTTTGAATTATTTGGATTTTAAGTTGGTCTTGGATGTATGTAGCCATTTTGGGCATGCGTACAGTAGGAGAGGTCGAGCGGCGCAGTCGCGCTGTTTTGGCGCTTAGTTGCAAACTCAGGCCATGAGCAGCGCAGATGAGCGTCCGCGCCACTGCCAGCGGAACTCAAAACTGTGTTCTATTAGGCATTTAAAAGACGGCTGCCATTGGAAACTTTCTTTCAACACAAAATTAAGTTCATTATCCTATGGGATTGGAATTCTTTCAAATTCAGTCAGTCCTTATACTGCTCGTTGTGTATTTTCGCGAATGTCCATTCCCGCCTGAGATATGGCGTTATACTCTAGGTAAACTCACCCTACAGTCCTCAGACATTAAGATTACAGAAAAGAATTGTACGAACATAGGGAAAGTTCCATCCTCGTGATTCTTGTATGCCTCTCTGTGTTTCATTAGGAATTCTATCATTGCTTTGCCATTCGATTTACAAATCAGCGTTTGCCAAAATTTACTTACTCAAGGAGGGGAACGTATTTCCAGGCAATAAAGATATCTATACCTATAACACCCGACGAAGTATTCATAATGACAGGGAATCAGTATGAACAACCCACTGAAAGAAATTCACATACATGTAGTACATTATCTTACAATACATTGCTAGATGACATCATACAATTAAAATCGATATAAAAGTTTTAAATTTCATGGAAAACCAATTCTGCTTAACTGTTTCTATACAATTCAGCATCAAAAAGAAAACTATGAGTATCAAAAATGAAAATAATATTGATTTTAATAATAATAATAATAATAATAATAATAATAATAATAATAATAATAATAATAATATTTAATGTAGTACCATTCTAAAAGACTAAATATGCATATCACACGTATTATACATGAGCTTTTATGTCAATGCCTCTCAGCTTGATCAGGCTTTTCATCCGATTTTCCCTGATCCTTTGAGCCAATAGTGAGATGGCACTTTGTTTTGCTTCTGGACATAAATTTAGTTTCAGTCTCTGAGCACGTTTTTCTTGAGCTCAGTGGTGAATATAGATATTAAAATTATAGTTCTCCATGTTCTCATGGTAGTCAGTAAATTTCTTCATCCTGAACATGATAAGGGACAATCGCCAAAATCTGTATCTGATTTCCCTTTGCAAATAGTTTATGACATGGGGTGAATTTTTTTCATCAATTTTGCCAAAAACGCTCGTTGCTTCCTGTATTCACATATTTCCTCATAGCACTCCCTGTATGCACATTCCTCCCCATAGTACATCACACACAGTTTTTAGACATTTTACGATAAATAATTCTAATATGAATGTCACATTATACATCTTTGGAACCGAACCCGAAAGAGCCAAAACGAGATGTTAAAGTGGCTTAACATTCGGCGGATTTTAATGCTTCCAAAGGACATATTGCCTGTTACACAACTGTTGTATCTTGAACTAAGAGGAAACGCCTAGTATGGTCAGTTTTTGAAAAAATATCACCATTGTTTTCTCCGTGACTAATTACATTCCTTATTAGCCAATTGCAGACGTCGATATTTGATTTATCTAATCAAAAAATTGAAAATTGTGTGTGACGTCCGGGAGAGAATTATAAGGTATCTGGTGTTGACGTCAGTAGCTGTCGTGAGTAGCTAATAAAGACTGGTCATAGCTAAATAAATATTGGTCATGGAAAAAACAATGAAAAATCACGTTTATTCATAAACTAAACCGTATGTGTGTCTGTGATTAGCGAGTAAAAACGAACAGCCACGAATTTCGCTGATAAGGCGCCAGCCATTTTGTTCCTCAACCGCTCACATCCTAGGTGCGTTGGTTGAATTATTATTTTGTTTCTGGGCGCGTCAACTGCTATCGACATTAGTTCCGTACGAATAATGCTTATTATATTGCGGGAGGTGACTATGTTCCCCCTGTTATATTGCGAGAGGTATCATAAGTGCGGTAGCAACCTGCACCTTGACTTGCTGCGTTTTCCCACCTCTAGGTATCTCCAGCAGTGGAGCACCGTCCCGGCCGGGAAAAGCTCAATGCTCTGGACTCGTCTCCCAACATGTGTGATAGTGTAGTGCATGGCAGTGTGTGTGTGTGTGTGTGAGAGAGAGAGAGAGAGAGAGAGAGAGAGAGAGAGTAAAGGAAGGGACACAAGGCCGAAGAAGGAACGGTCGCGCGTGGTCCGTCGCCCGTTTGTTAAGGTACTGCTTTGGCATTCGCTTGGTATTGATCGGCGAAACCAACGAAAACTACCGACCATCCGCTAAAATTCCCCTCCTGTCAGAGATTAAATTCAACTCTTGTGCTTGAAGTGTGCCAGAAGTGCAAGCGCGCGGGCGTGGTGCGGCAGGTGCTGGTGCTGGAGGCGGGCGGCGAGGCGGCGGCGTGGGCGCAGGTGCCGGGCTTCGCGGGCGCCGCAGCCGCCGTGCACCTCAGCGCTCACTGGGGCTTCCGAGTGGAGCCCGGGCCCTTCGCGTGCGCGGCCGGCTGCGCGTGGCTCGCTGGCAAGGGGCTGGGCGGCACGGGCGCGCTCGACGCCATGCAGGTCAGCACAAGAACAACTAACATCCACAACAAATAACAACAATAATCATAAATAATGACATCAACGACGACGGTATCAAGAACTAGAATCATCAGGAAATTTGTGGGAAATGACTTCAGTTACTATAAGTAGGTTCAAATTTATATCCAAAATTTGTACTGTGATTACTAGAGCCCGGAAGTTCAGGTATTTATTTTACCTAAAATAGGCAGGTAAAAAGGCATTTATTTTTACTAAAATAGGCATGCAAAAAAGGCATACTAAAGTAGGGGGGAAAATGACAGGACACATGAAAAAATCACCATTTAATAGTAATTATTGCAAAGATATTAATAATTAAAATGATTCACATTTTTATTCTATTTTTTAAACTCCAAAATTTACATTAGCACTCGAATAGAACTTCCTATTCTTTCTAATATTGTGCTTATGTGCAAACATGAGACTGCCAATACGTGATACGATATGACGACTGCCAATTTATTTTACGCGCGTTGCTGTCTCTAACGAAATGCTGTTGTGGCTTCAATCTTGAAATGGTATCAGTGAAAACGGAATGATAATGATATTTTTGGTTTTTCACACTCGTGTAATTGCCAGAAGGGTAGAGAGAACAAGAAGGAACTGAAAAGGCTATATCATAAACAGACAGTTCTGTCCTCGAAAGGGATCGGAGGCCATACACCAACATAGGATAAGATTTCTCGGGAGCGAACAGGCTTGTGAGCATCAATGAAAAATATCAAAAATCTTTTAGATTCTCCCTTTTAGATTTTTAACACAACCTGAGCCTCCGCGTCCACAGAAAGACAATATGCGACCTGCCTTCACGTTGTCCAGGCTTGCAGGTATATTTTTAGCAATAGACATCGGTGCCAGGAGGAAGAAAAGGGAAAATAATGACGAAAAAGGCGCACGCAAAGAAAAATGTCAAAAATAGGTACCAGAAGCTAAAATGAAAAAAGCAAAATGAAAATCTACTAAAACATCTCCAAAAATACAATTAAGTGGTTCCTATTGTTAAAATTCGTAAAATCGTAATAATAATAATAATAATAATAATAATAATAATAATAATAATAATAATAATAATAATAATAATAATAATAAGGCATTTTGCCAAACTTCCGGGGCTCTAGTGATTACTAAAATGCTGAATTTTGCCCAAACGCCTGTTTTATTCCTTTAACTCACGCCTGTACATCGATGCTTCCGCGCGCATTCTGCAACAAAGAGCCGGACGTCTGTCCGTGAGAGCGGCGAAATGTAAGTAGTGGGCGGGTAGGTAGCTTTGCGGGGAGGGAAGTTTGAACTGTATGTATCAGTCCGCCATATCCTCGCCGATTTCTCTTGCAATTTAGGCGCTACGGTCGAATTGCGCATTCTCACTGGTGGTCCCCCCTCCTAGAATGTCTCTTATTCCCACCCTTCCTCACTGCGCGCGGCTCCCGAGGTCAGTGAAAGTGAAAAATGCTGAACAGGCCTGCCATAAATAAATCTTATGATTTATTTACAAAAATTACAAATCACAAGATTGCAGTACAGTAAGTAATTAATATAAAAATACCTTCAGGTTCAAATTGTCAAGGAAAAACAAAAGAATTTGAATCTCTTACACCACTGTCGATCATATCAACGAACGTGAAGCACTTGCTCCACGCTCCTATAGTTAATGGGTAGATATGATGATAAGCATAATAATGATAAGCATTGCCAATTTATAGTTACAAAATTTTAACTATTTTGTGTTCCTCCTATTATATATATATATATATATATATAAACATTTTCTAAATTTTCCAAGTAATTCGTTCTCCATGAAAGTCATGTTGACGAGTGATCTCAAAATTGTGTATAGGTGGTGCGTGGCAATTCCAAGAACTTCGACGATTGGGAAAAGCTGGTTAGTGAGGAGTGGAGCTATGAGAACTTCTTGCATTACTTCAAGAAATTCGAAAACAATCTCGACCAGGAGGCGTGCGACTGGCGCTTTCACGCGACCGGCGGCCCGCAGACTGTGCAACGCCTCCCGCACAGGGACGCCAACGTGCAGGTGCTCCAAGCCGCCTTCGAGGAGATGGGCTTCCGAACACTGGACCTCAACGGCTACAACTCGGAGGGAGTAATGATTTCCCAGGCGTTTGCTTACGAAGGGCGCCGCATTACTTCATACGACGCTTATTTGCGGAAGCCAAGGGAGGAACGATCCAACTTGCACGTTCATACCCACGCCCACGTGACGCGAGTCCTCATCGATCCAACATACAAACTGGCAAACGGAGTGCAGTTTATCAACAGACAAGGAAGGCTCGTCACGATATTTTCGCAGCGAGAAGTCATTCTTTGTGCTGGAACGATTAACACCCCCAAAATTCTTTTCTTGTCGGGGATCGGCCCAGGAGATGTTCTGGGACCCCTGGACATCCCACAGATCGCAGATCTGCCAGTTGGTCGCAATCTCCACGACCACGTGAGCCAAGACGGTTTGATTATTCAGTTCACCAAAACCGCTCAGTTGCCGAACGAAACGTTGCGGATTTCTCATTTGTCGGAGTACTTGCTTCGTCAGCGCGGACCGCTCGCGGCCACTGGGCCCCAGCAATTAGTGGCCCTGTGGTACTCACGGTATGCAGAAGGCGCGGCGGACGTCATGTTCACGTTTCGTCCCATGCCCTGCCTTGGTGATGTGCTGCCTTATTACAACGAAGTAATCGTCGACACACTGCTGCTGAATCCCAAAAGCCGTGGTATGATCACCATCAACAGGTAAAGACCTTATTATATTGTCATGTACCGTATTATATTGTCATGTCACCGTTGCTTCTGCCGCATTGTTGACCGGGAGATCTTTGAGTCCCAATTGAGTCCCAATGATGGTGGATTTTTGACATTAGCTTCTTAGTTGGGACGAATTCAACCCCTGCCTGAAGGAGAATTATAGTGGCCGGCTTCTCTGATTGGTAAATTTCCATAGTTTCTTCGATAAAAACCAGGCGAATGCCTCGGCAGTGGGACACGGAACCGCGATCTTCTCTTCTTCATCTTTGTCCCGTCCTCTCCCCTTACACATACACATACTTACATGTTCTCCACTTCCACATATCTCGAGAGAAAAGTCGATAGCTTAGAACTTGTCCCTTCTGGGGCGAGACGTGATGGGAAAGGTACCAGGAGGAAGCAAAACTCTCACAAGCCAATATATAGGTCGGTGCTGGATTACACGTTTAGCGGGAGGGGGGCACTCACCTCGGGATTTAACGTTCGGGGTAAATTGACATAAGCGAGGAGTCTCCAACCATTTTTGACTGCAGGATAAATTTTCAAATCAGCAACTGGTCGAGGGCCACCTAATACGTTTAAAACTCAGTATAGCTATTTTCACATTTTACATGTTCTATTTGCAACACGAATATAATGTGAATTTTTTATATGTATAATAAAGAAGGATTTAAAATTAATGTCCTTTGGAACTAGTTATTGGTCTTTAATTTCTTTAGATAAGTTTAAAATGAAATTCTTCTGATTCAGACTAACGAAAAGAATGACTTCAAATACTAACTTGTCAATGAAGCGAGATATTTATAATTTTATCGCAGAGAACTTTTTCAAACAGATAAATTGACTCCAAAAGTGAAAACATTGCACGAGCAAAATTATTCAAATTTTTGAAATTCTAATTCGTCAGCGTTTTGAAATTCAAAAGGCTTCCTTCCTCTGTTGAGTTTTTATAAATTTCATTCGAAGAAAGGTATGTTACTTTCAATTGAAAATCAGACGGAAAATCTTGACCTACACAAATGAATGGTATTTGGATCAATTTGAAGTTAAATCACTATTAAAATTTAAAATCTTTTCATGCAAATTTGTTTTACCTTGTTTATGAGCAACATTAAACTTGCTCGCTCCTTTCTTTCTTTCTTACTTCTTTTCTTTCTTTCTTTCTTTCTTTCTTTCTCTCCTTCCTTCTAAGTGAAATTCCATTGAGTAGCCAGACTTTTCTTGAAAGAATCTGCTTCATGTATATGTATTTGTTCACAAAAGCTCATATGTATATGGAATGTGAAGAATTTTTTATTTGCTTGCTTTTCATCATATCAGTATCGTCGTAACTTCAGGTATGAGAAATTGCGGATTGAAATAATCAAATGTTTGAATTTTTCAGTCAAAATCAAAACATTGTTTTTCTATATTTTTAGTCTTCTTGGGTATCTAACAAAGAATAATGATACCTCTCACGAGGTCAGAGGCTACTGGGTTTTCCGTCAACTTATTTGTACATACAAAATTAGTAAAATGGATTTGCTATGTCTGGACTTTTGAATAAGATATGTAGACTAAACAATATCATTATTCATTACAAGAATTATTGTAGACTTTTGAAACAATCGTATACCAAACAAATTTTGATACTAATCTATATTCACAAAGTCAGCCATTCGGGCAATTGGATTACATAACTGACTGTGTTCGTGCCAACAACGTGCCCACGTTCGTACAATCTAGTATCCATACGCTGAACTACTAACCATTACTAACTTTCGCGGCAGAGCCTGGTTGCAGAGAGCTAAGACACTCATAACTCCTAATGTAGTATTTACTGTTATTATCAGATTTTCGCTATTAAGAAGATAATTTCACGTTACGTAAATTAATTTAGAACACTTCCTGTGTCCTGTAGCTACCAATGAATTTCATTTATGCAATTCTGGTTATGTACTTTCCTTAATGTAAGGGAAAACCGTTCGTAATTCGTAGGTATGTGAAATAATATAGAGACAAGAGAGAGTTGCGAATATACATTTTACAATTTAAAAAAAATTGTAAGAATAGAGTACATTTTACCGAATTCTAAGCAGAAATGCTATTTTCATCCAAACCTTATGTTTTTAAGAATTAGAGATCTTTGCGAATGTGCCGCACTTCGTTTGGTGTAGTTTTGTCAAGAGACGGTTAAATGTTGGTAATGTAGTACTTTGCAAGATTATAATAGTACTAGCTAACCCGTGCGAGAACTCTGGCACGTTAAACTCCACCCTCTTTCCTATTTTTCCATTTCCATATTTAGCCTGTAATATATCTTTATCTTCAAGCCCCTCTTATCCTCAGTCACTTGTTCTATGACTCCTTGTAATTGATAACAATACAATACACCCTTTTCGAAACGAAATATTCTTATTTAACGTTATTACCAAGCAGAGAGGTACACCCGTGTAATTCATTCGCGTAGAATTTCAAATAATTAGTTTAATTTGACATATATTTGCAGTTTCTACAGGCTCTGAACGGGTGCGTAGAAATGACAAGCGTCGAACCAGCAAAAAATGTAATAGAATGTTCAAAAAATCACGTCCTATAGATATTGATGCGAGGAAAGTTTCTTTGAGGCTTTTGGCCTCACGACAAAGAACGTGCTGTTGGACCACCACTAGTTTTTACTTCGTGAACCAACTTAATAAACTATCTTTATGAAAGTCTATAAAAAAGTGTTTACTGAACAAAATGCCTCAATGTATTAATAGTAAGCATGAAGGAGATGGTAATTTTGGAATAATTTACAAATGTTTTCATAATTCAAAGAACTGTTTGCAATCAAATAATCGCTGCAAAACTAAAATGTAATGAAAATATGTGTTTACTGATGGATTTTCCTGCGAATTTAACACCATCTAGGCTCAAATTGATATCATCCCCCAGTCCCATCCTGCGTTAAGTATTAGTTTCATTCTGAAACATGATTTCGTGAAATGCATATTTGGACGTATAACATTATAAATTTACGAATACTGAAAAATTAAGTACATTGTGTATTTTTTCCCAAAATTCGGTATTTAGGGAGGTTGTAACAGCATGTTTTCAATGGGGTGCATGCAATACTTAATGGCTTAATTTTTTCTCATATACAAAGTATCATTACAATATTTTGACAATACTTTTTCATAGTACATTACATTTCAGAACTAATCTTCATATCCGTTTTTTTATTTAGCATATTTATAATTACAATTGCATTTTACGAACTAAGAGCATTTAGCATTATTTTTTAATGATATTTATATGAATGGGAATTGAGTGGAAATATTCAGGCAGAGGAAAGGAAATACTGGGAAAACATCTTCCTTTCTCCAAAATAATGAATTAAAATGGTGCTTCCTGCCCCTGAGATCCCATTTAGGCAACCGTTTGATGTGTCTCTACTTTCAGTAAAATTTTAATGAAGTTTTCGTAGAACCGGAATTTTCTTAGAGAAGCGCTGTGCGGGGATTCCGGGTAAACCACTTAGACCGACACAAATAAATAATAAAACATTGGAAAGTGTTTGGGACTTCAAGACAATAACCCATTTGAAACGCGTCCCTTGGCAATTCGCCATATGACATTTAAAAATATAACTTTAGTTAGTGTCCTGTACCTGGTAAAAAATAATATTTCCCATTATGATTGAAATTGAAAAGATTTTTGTTTTTTGCTTGAATTCGCTATCTTTAGCACAGACCTAACTTCTTAGGAATGAGTAAACTATCCACATTAGCAAAGATACACTCATGAGAAATAAAAGGACATAACCTCACGCTCACACAACCAAATCAGTTTATAAGTGACATTTGCGCAATTAATGCAAATATCTAATTTCGAAAAGTATCTGTCTGAATACAATCGAGCACCTCTAGCCAACCTGAGCACGACACTGCGATCTATCGAAAATTTCCCCGCGAGCTACTAGCAGTTGGCGATCGATGGTTTGTCGATCTCTGATGTACGGAGGCGAACGCTGTTGGAACGAGTTATGAAGTTGAGTTCCTTCCATGCACTTGTAATTATTTTCTTCGTGAATGACATAGATTTTCAATAAATTGATAGATTACTTTGTGTTTCCGGGCGATTGTCTACAAAACTGATATTCTCCAATCCATCTGAACGAACTAAAGGCCGTGCGAGTTTCAATAAGATATTTTGATTTTTGGGGATGCTTTACATGAAGTCTCAACATTTTCAACATTTTCACAAAATGGCTCCAATATTTTTCCGCCTGAGCAAAGGACGGGTAAAAAAAGGCACGGGTCTCATTATCGTTGATTTCTATGAACTTTCGAAAATTGCAAAACTTAGAATTAAACATTATCTAGCTTAATTAGTTTTTTTTAATTTTTACACCATTGTATAATTTCAAAAAAATTATTTAATTTTTTTCTCAAAATTTTTAAATGCACATGGTGACACCTTTTAGAATGTTATGATACACAACATGAAGTTCTAATTGAATTACTGCAACATTTTAAGGTGAAAGTTTCAACAATCTAGAGATTCGTACAGCGTGCCCATACGGGCACGGCAGGCAGATAAGGGTTAATACGAGAAAGAAGTATGAGTTGTTGCAGCACCGCTAGTTTGGGAGTTCTTCACCGAGGTGAATTGAACGAAACTTACGGTACTGTTCCATTCACCTGGTATTGATCAGAGAATCCACGGAACTACTGAACAAGTCAGCCGGGCGCTGGAATTCTCCTCCAGGTGGTTGCTGAATTCCACTAAGCTACAGCTAAGACGAAATTCCGCCATCATCTGGACAAGAATCCTATGACCTCCGGGTCAGACTCTGCAGCGGCAACAATTTTTGCTCTGAGGCATCTCAGCCGGTAAAATATCTTTCTGTTTTAGATGCATAATAATATTTAAAACTAGTCACTCAGGGAAATCTCATCGTGGAATGTTTGAGAACCTTTCATATAAAAGATACCTTAGTTGGGAGAGTAATATTCATAATATTTTGCGGCATCCCTGCTTCGTTTCTTTGGCAGTGACTCTCTCTCTCCCACTCTCTCCCCCCCTCCCTCTCTTCCCCTCCTCTCTCTCCTCTCCTCTCTCTCCTCTCCCTCTCTACGGGTGAATATCGGCTGCATCCTACGGCCAACTTTCCTTAAACCTACCACCCCAAAAAGCCTAGCAGAACTGCCTAGCGTTCCGTTTTTCTCCTTAATATAAGGATTGATTTCTATGTTCACCGTGGTCTGTTTAGAATTATTTTTATCGATTATAATTAATGCACTACTGTCAGTTTTCATGAAACATTTGCACGTCCTTTTAGTCCACTGTCAACGTCGAAATCCACACTTAAAATTTTGTGAAAACAAAATTTGAAACCTATCAGAAACATCTTACCCCTTGACTTAACGAACACAATTCCGATGATTCTGCCATGTTCAACTGTGTTCGAGGTTTTCTCTCGTCTGGTGTGAGAACATCTATTGCGCTACCCACGAATGAATGAAATTAATAATACAGAAAAAAGTTCTCCTCCTGAAACACGGTGTGAATGAAACAGGATGCAGTCGGGCTGTTTTCTCAGAATGTCCTCCTCAAAAATGAAAGGATATTAGCTGTGAAGCGTGAGGTGAGAGAAAAATTGTTCGCGGGATGCAGTCGGACGATTTGCCCCTTCCGCTCGCGACCACGGCCTGCATTCATCCGTGGCGTGCGTTGCGCAGCACGGATCCCACGGCGGCGCCTGTGATCAAAGCGGGCTACCTGGAGGAGCCGGAGGACCGCGCGGCGCTGATGGAGGCGGTGCAGCTGGTGCAGCGGCGGCTGGCGGGGGCGGGGCCGCTGCGCGACGCCGGCGCGCACCTCGACGAGACGCCACTGGAGAGCTGCGAGCGCTTCCCGTGGGGGTCGGCGGAGTACTGGAGCTGCGCGGCGGCGCAGCACACGGCGCCGGGCCATGCGGCCGCGGGCACCTGCCGCATGGGCCGCGCGGGCGACCCGCGCGCCGTGGTGGACGCGCGGCTGCGCGTGCAGGGCACTCGCGGGCTGCGCGTCGCCGACGCCTCCGTGCTGCCGCACCCCGTCGCGGGCCGCCTGCGCGCCGTCTGCCTCGCGCTGGGCGAGCGCGCCGCCGACCTGCTCAAGGCGGAGCACCTGCCGGCCGGGTCGGTGCACGCGCAGCCCGTCTGCTCGTGCGCTGCGCCCTAGCAAACGCCCCGTAGCAAACGCGCTCTAGCTCATGTCCGTTCTACTTCGCTATTCTTCCCTTTCTTCTATTTCTGTTTGTTCTTCTTTTGTTTCTTTTTCTTCTTCTTACGTTTTTTCTTCTTTTTCCGTTCCTTTTTTCTTCTTCCCTTTCTTTTTCTTCTTCTGTTTCATCTCCTCCTTCTTGTTCGTCTTCTTCGCCTCACCCCTCTTACCCTCCCTCGTTCTCACTTGTCCTTTCTAATAAATTGTGCCCATTAAATGGAAATTGTACATGTAAATTAATAGTAAAAGTGGTTATTCAGGGACTAATGTTTTTTTATTTTGTGTTTCACATTTACAATAATACAAAGTTAAAAAAGTACGTAAACCTGGATTTTTTCAAAATCAGTGAATTGAATTATTCGGTTAATTTGCCATACAAAGTGCAAATTTGTCACAAAAAGTGAGTACGCAACTTGAAAATCCAACCAAATGCATCAACTTCCAATATAACAACGAAGAGATGGTGGTTGGCTTCTTGTTGAGTTTGAAAATGATATTTATTATGATCTACCCTACGCTACCATTTTTATATCGTTCTTTGGAACGATAGATGTTTTGAAATTTCGGTAGAAGACAAGTTGAATCCAGAGAAATAAATGGAAAAATCTACCATTCTGATCGTTAAGACTGGTATTATTAGTGTGACGTCTGTGTCAACACCGATTGCCGTAGTTACGCCTCTTATCCCTCACAGTCACCCCTCTCAGTCTCTCCTCTCCACGCAACAGTCTTTATGCCGCGAAGGCCACCTTTCCTGAAGGCGAGAGTTGCAAGGATTGCTACACGACTGCCCGTTTAATTCAAAATCACATGTCAGAAAGTCTAATTTTATACTCAAGTTATTATCAAAATATTAGCATATGATACATAATTTTAATCCTCTTTTCATGATATATCCATAGCTAGTGAGAAAAATATATAGTTCCATTTAAAAAATCGATTATGATTAAATTTCTTGAAAACTAAAAAATTATACACAATTTTTCTACGGCATGTCACTTGCCTCATGATACCGCATTGTTCAGCATTTCGATATTCTGAACCGTTTAGAATTTATGGTGGTCCATAGTTACCGGGACACCTGTATATATATATATATATATATATATATATATATATATATATATATATATATATATATATAGCAACCGAACACGTCTCCCGCGACGCGCCGGTATTCATCAACTTATGAGGGGTAAGGGCGGTTAAACCCCACGAGAAAGATTCTAGCGTGGGTGTCACCAGCAACGTGCGACGTCCTCTTCGCAGCTCCGTCGCCGCGCCCTACCAGTTGTTCACTCTTAGTATAAGTTTTTCTCTCCCAGGAAACACAACTTGGAACGTGACTTAGGAAACTCAAACACATTCAATGATAGGCGCTACGATGTGCTTTGAAAAACAATTCACTAGGCAAATATTCAATGATACAAAATTTACAAAATTTAATATGCAAACCTCTGCTTCGCACAATTATTTAAGTGCCACAAGCAATTTTTCTTACCTACAGGAAAATCTCAAATAGTCATACAATGATTTTAACACTAATTAAGCGATCAGAATATAGTCCTGACGCAACCAATTTTAATCTTCATTAAATTATCATACCATAAACTCCTACGCTACCAGTTGGCGCGGAATTAATAGTAACATCGGCTATCGCCACATTCTTACTCACTTCTTACAATCTTAACCTGTTTAATTTTATCTTACATTTTCTTTCGTAAATTTAACATACTAGATCATGGGAGGCTAGGAATGCCTTCCCACACAAATTAAAATTTTAAGACAATTCCAAGATAAATTTTAAGAAAATTTCCTTTGATTCTAACTGAAAAACAAAGTTTCTAACAGTTCTTGTTAATTTCACGGGTACTCACTCTGGTCAGGCGTATCTCGACGGCGTGCAACTCGGGATTCCGCTACTATTTCAGGCGGAGTGGTCGCAGGGTCGGAGTCGGAATCGGGGTCATGGTAGGGGTCGATGGCCTCGAAGGTTCGCTCCGGGGCGAAAGGCAGCAATCCACTACTCTTATCACTGCTAACAAGAAGACACAGCCAGCAAAAGTGTTTGTTCAATTTAGGGCAACCCGTTAACCGCATGTGTCTAGAAAAATTAGAAGTACAGAAGTGTCTGCTGTACTCTCGCTTCCTGTCTTGACATTTTGCAGTCAAACATGGAGGTTCTGGTGTGGGCCTACCTTTGTCTTTTATTTTGAGCTTTTCCAGAAACCCAATTCTACGAAATTCAGTCCTTAATAATTGTTAATCATACAATCATACTAACCAATACCTTCTGCAGCATTAACACACGCCATTTTCACAAAAACTTGAGAGAAGCGAAACTCACAAACGACCAACGAAAGACTATTCACAGCAATATTTTGTGGAGGTGCCTACCGACCGTCAAGCCTCGAATCCTCCCCTCTCCCCGACCTTGAAACATGTTGAGACGAAGGTTATCGCAGTTGGCATTCGGTGCCTCTTCTGTGCTAGCGAATTCTCTGGGCAGCATTAATAACTAGAGACCGGAAAAATATGTGGTATGGAACGTCAAAATATGTACATAAATATGTAATGAAAACAGTAAGAATATATAATAAATATGTAAAATCGGATATAATGTAATATTAAAATACACTAATTATAAAATACATTTACATAATACGAAATTACAATTATAAAAAAGGCCTAAACAAATTTTAAAAATAATGTTTCAAAAATATTTGGAGGGCGTAAGTCCATACATAATCGTACAACTTCCCTGTCAGCAGTAAAAGCTTCATTTATTGCTTTCCAGAGCCGTAATTTGGCAGGCCAGACTAGACACAATAGAAGCAATCGTACAGACTGGTGGTATCTACAACCAGCAATCTTCAGTGAGCGTCATTATAATCGAAGTGTTACACTTCGTCAATCGCCAAAGTTTCTCGGAAATTGAAAGTCACGAAACGTGGCGTCAGAGATACTTTTCACATCTAGGTGAAAATGATCTCAATCGCTTCCCACCACTGAGGTAACTGAAGCAGGTACGCCGAGAACATTCGAACGCGTGTTCATGTAGCCTACCTTGAGTAGACAGCACAAAGCAATAATGCAAGAAAAAAAGATGATTTAAAAAAAATTCTTATCATAAAAAAATCATAAACTTAAAGATAATGAATAGAGTAAAAATATTTTGTAAAAATAGCAAAATATGTAAAATACATAATATAGTACTAAGTATGTAAAAATATGTAACGAAAAAAGTGGGTATTATGATAGGACGGCGATGATTCGCCAAGATTACAATTTTGAGAACGGTATGTAGAAAGACAAAAAATATGTAATTACATAAAAATCCGGGTTCTAATAATAATAATAATAATAATAATAATAATAATAATAATAATAATAATAATAATAATAATAATAATAATAACGATAAAAGTCTTCGTATTATTAATGATGATCTAGATGGAATTTAGTACCTTTTTAAATTTCACTACATTAGAAGGAATAGCCTCCAGTGCTTTTGCAGGTAGATTGTTCCTGTCTACTATAGTACGATTCACAAAGGAGAACTTGTCTATATTAGTTCTTTGCTTTCTAGTTTGTATTTTCCAAGGATGGTCTCCTCTGCTTTTATAATCTGATTTCTATAATGTTTTACCGATGTCTGCTCATTCTGTGTCCCCTTTGTATGTGTCCCCTATGTATGTATGAGTTCCAACTTTAGCCAACCCACTTCATACAGTTCCTGAAAGAATTAAATTTATTTCCCCATATGAAATCAAGTACATAATTTCCAAACTTAAAAATAAGAAATCACCAGGCTTAGATCTAATTCCTAATATTGTAATTAAACATTTACCACATCCCATCCTCAGTTCACTAACAGCTGCATATATTATGCTTGTTTCAGATTCAACTACTTTCCAAACTCCTAGAAAACTGCACTAATACCTCCGATTCCTAAACCCAACAATGATCAAACTAAACCTGGAAATTTAAGGTCAATTAGTTTGCTGCCAATTTGTTCAAAAGTCTTTAAAAGAACAATTTTAAACAGGATTAATAAATTTGTAATTCAAAATAATATTCTTTCTAGTAGTCAATTTGGTTTTAGACATAACCATTCTACTACTCATCAATTGTTACGTTTAACAGACTATATTGTCAACAATTTCCAAAAATTACAACATACTCTTGATTAAGGTTTGAAGTATAGGGATTGAAGCACATAGTGACAATTTGTTATTTTAATACCCGTCTGTTGAGACAACTTCCTAACTGATTTCTTGGGGCTTGCAGTAATTTTTTGCTGAATATTTGAAACAGCTTCCGGAGTGCAAACGGAGAATTATAATTGAGTTTAGCATTCAAAACTGAACCTGCTGATTTCCATTTCATGACTAAATCTGGAATGATGCTCCTGGCAAAATATTACCATCAGGAAATGGTTCATGAAAAAGTTCACGAGTTTCATTTAAGGATCCAGTACGGACGTGCGCCTCAAATATACACACCCTTTCTTTCACTGAATACATTTTTGAAGGAACAAAGGTGATAAGCAATCAGAAAAAATCATCAAACGTGTACCAACAAAAAACTTCTATGTATCACAAAACGAAACATTTCGTAGCGCTAACGCAAGATTTTGCTGTCTGCCGGAAATCAAGGAACCAAGCTATTTTTCACGCGGGCCGATTTTAGGTGGGACACACTGTACTTTCTTCAGACAATTATTGCTATTTTATACAAGTGAATCATTATTAGTATCAGCACAAAGCCTAATACCTCCATAACTAGCTAAGTGCAATCTACTTTTGACACGCAATTTTTGTTCTGCCTGGAATACCTGTCTAACACTTACAGTACATTATCCAACAGACAATTGCCGTTACACAGTTTCCAACTGCCAAATGCTGATAACAATCAAAACGTGTTTCTAGATAATCTGTTTAGAACTGCCTAGTAAGTAGATCTACATATTGCACATTCAAATAATTTAGAGAATAATTAATCATCTCAGTTAATACATATGTTCAATTAAATAAAACGTTGTATGTGTCTTTTGTTAATGTCCTTTTTAAAGGAAGACTTTTCTTAATTTCATTCCCGTAAAAAAGGCAGTTCAGGAATTGCTTTAAATACACCAATTTTTCATCATTTGAGTTTCCAAATCGAAGGCACAAAAGATTCCTTTTCACCACCTCTGTCCTGGGCCTTTTTATATTGACTAACAACCACCATTTCAAAAAGGGGCTTATAAAGTAAGTCTATTAGACTCTACGCGATTGAAAATTGATATAGCAGCATAGCCTGTTCCAGAGTAGATGCTTAGTACTGGAGAAACTTTCTGCCATGTAAATGTTGTAGGATAGATTTTTTGACTGGATAATTTAGGACAGGATTTAATTAACATGTTTTCCATTTTGTGCAAATCAACATCAGAAAATTTCGTTTCTAATAATATACCATCATTTTTCGTTTTAGGAATGAAGAAAAGGTTGTCACAATTCTTTAAATTAAATCAGCTATTACGAATGTTATTTAACATGTGTACAGTATTATGAGTAAGCTGCGGATTTATAGGCACGGAAAACTAGAAATACGCGGTCAAAATAGGCATCGAAAATGTAGCCTAAAATAAGCATTTAAAATGGCACTATATTTTTCTTATCCTTATTTATGTTCTTGTGTAGAAAGTGTCTGAAGTAAACATAATAAACGTAGTTACCCTCATGGAATGTTTGCTTTCATTGTCCTGACAAATCCTCATAGAAATCCTTTCTTTCATTGTTGGGCAATACGGACAAAGAAGGCTAAATCGCAGTACCTACCTATTTATTTTTCATCTAATTGCTCTTCAACATGGAAAAATTAGATCTCCTTTCCTTAAGATACATTCATCCCCCGCCCATAAGCACATTCAAAAGTAGGATAACGCATCTAAGCCCATTTTCACAAAAAAAGATGTCACGAAAGGAAAAAGAAAAACCACAGACTAATTCATCAACACAAACGGCAAAGAGTTCGCTCTACTTACTTTCGGTCGAAGTTGAAAATATATGCCAAGCTTTTACTTCACTTGAAAGATTAAAAGGCCGAACAAGAAATAACTTTTTGAATATAAAGAAACGATAAAAATGTATTTGGAGGGTAACGGGAAACGGGACGTTCTATTTACATTCGAGTTATCAGACAAAATAATTAGGAATCTAATACTTTTGATTTCATTGAACTCATTTTCTTACTCACGTAATCATTAAAGTAGACATAAAGAGACTTTTATTAATCATATCAACAGTTTGTAATAATGGGAATGCTGTAGATCAGTTTTTACTACTGGATGGAACATTAAGGAAAGAGCTGTGGCAATTCAAACATTTCCTTTTTCACCTTTGTCAGGTGCTGTCTCGAGATCTACTTTGGGCATCGTTTTCTTTGAATGGAATTTAAAGAACAATAGGGTCAAAGTAGTTTCGTTGGGTTCCAGTTTCCAGGAAACACGAAGCCCCGCACTCTGAGTCAACACCCCGGCCACACCACCTGCTGAGGATTACCGCGAGAAGGAGCCGGTGCGGGGGGGGAGCGGTGCCCGGACGGTCGGCAACGATGGAGGCAGCGCGTCTGCAAGCTTAGTGGACCGCTAAGCCTTTTGCGCAGCTCTGCGCCTTTCGGGAAACCCAGCCTTCCCCTCCTCGCAACCACTCACCCGCTCGGCCGCCTCCAGCCGCCCTGAGCGACGCGTCGCCCACAGGGTGGCTGCCAGACACAGGACAGGCAAAGGAAGGGGAAGAGATGGTGGGGAAGGGCCGCTAAGCGACCTTCGCAAAGCCCCACCGCCAGGAGACGCACGTGTTCAGAGCGGGGCAAGTGGCGGTGACCTTCAATTTGCCTGAAAACATCGCCGACTAAGGGGTTGCTGTGTTATTTAATGATTCCTGCAGGCCTGAGCATCTCAACCTTGCAGAACGGCGTTGCCTGATTGTCGTTACGCGGCGAGCAGGCGGGCGCATCGCGAGCAGGGTTTCGGACATTCCAAAGCACTGAATAACATTTAACTACTTAATTGAAACAATTTTAATGATATATAATTTTATGATACAATGAATACAATATTCATGATATTCGCTCATGATACTTCCATAGTAGTGGTAGTGTTTTTATTTCTCCAGGAAGCCTTTTCGGCCGCATTGTGGCCATCTTCAGTGCTACAAAAATATTAACAAAATACTAAATTACATTTTTTTAAATCTATTACAGGATATTATTAAGAATAACATGAGAATAAGCCTCCCTTTATAGATGATCCCCACACAAATAAAAGTTTGAGGATTTTCAATACAGCAATTCGGGCATCTATTTTAAACATGCTCCAAATGCTGCATCTAAACAATGGTAAAATTTAGAGTGCACTTATTGACTTACAAGAATACACAGCTGCATTTACTTGAGAATTAAGAAACTGTTTCTAGTTACTTTAGATCCTATATACCATGTTACCGATTTAACATGTAGGCCTAATTCACAATTTTTGCCCAAATTATGCAAGTGCTTGTTATATATTACAACTCAACAGTCAGTTTTACAGTGAACTGTAACACCACCTTTGCAACATGAAATTTATTCATTACTGTTCTCACCTCAATGAGTTCCCCTTCATCTTCCAACTCATTAACTTCATTGAACCCTGAAAAAGACACGATAATAAAAATTTAGCATTAATGAAGTAGCATGTGCAATGCACAGGGAACATTATGAAAATCGGCCTGATGCTATCATACTTTAAACAACATTTTTAAACAATTATACACGTATACAACTTCAAATTTTAACCAGGACACACTCAGTTTCAAGCTCAACAATTTATGCCTTGAAAGGTTATGATATCTTTGTTCTTCAACTGAGAACATCTTTCTTTACTGTGTATTAAATGTAGTGAAATGCAAATTACTTTGTAAGTTTTGCCCATCCGAATCAAAGGAATTGTCCATTCCCTCTGCTGCTGGGCCCATAAAATCTTTAACACTTTCATATATCCTGTCTATAGGAATTTATACCGGTGGCCCACCTCCTGCAAAGTTAACGTAAGATTATGCACATATCACATTTGTGTTGAGATTATATTAATAAAAAGGGATTTGTTGTTATTTATATTTACTTTCCTGTCTACAAGCCCTTACGCTAGACAATTTATTTTATATTCAACATAAACTGGATATACACACATTGGTTTCCAAAAAGAAAGTTAACCTGTAACATATCTCTGGCATCTGATTTCACCTTCCACATCTTTCGTCCTCTTCTTTATATTTTTCCAGAAGACCTGTAAACTTTTCAGGCTTCTCGAGCAACCACGTGCCTCGGCATTGAATTGGGTGTATACTTGTTCCCACATTTTAGTTTTTGAAAATCTCGACGAATTGTCGGATCGACCATTGAAAACGACTTTATATTTACTAATTATTGAAACCAGCAATTCCCTTTCCCCTGTATAGAAATTGGCCGCCCTCTTCGCGTTCTTTCCCACTTCTGTTGAATTCATCTAAAAAACTACGCACAACCGTACACCACGCAGCAACGGAAAGAAGTGAAATCAAAACCACGCCGTTCCAACAGCTGATCGCGAGAATACCCACAATTCATTGTAAAATTGTTGCCAACCGCGCATTTTCACGACTGCTCGGGAATCATGGGATCCGGCTCAACTTCACAGTCTCAAAACGTGGGTGAAACGCACAGGGATCAAGTCGGCCTTGACTCCGCGCGATCAGGATCACGAAACTCGGATCAACTATGAAAATGATCCTGGTTGGTGAAACTGGCCCTTAGTGTATCTGTTTTCAATCTCCAAAATTTTGACGTCACTGTCTGCATTAAATGAGAGTTCTTGATCTAACAATAAGAGATGGCTGGCAAAGTGTGATTGTGTTGTTTTGTGTGTCAAGTGAGAAATAAAAACATACGACAAAACAACGCCTCAAATCTATTTCTATTTCCATTGTATACTAATATCTCCTCATAACAACTAAAACAATCCAAGAAAACATGAACAAAATTCAAACATAGGCAAGTTTTTCTGGTTTCTCTCTTTCAAGAACTAAATCGGAATTCATTATCATCACCAGAAGCTCAAACATTCTAAATGAAAATCCTGCCCTCTTTCTTAGAGATCACCAAATATTCTTTTAAAATCTTAGGCATGACCTTCGACCAAAAGCACACACGGAAGAACCACATTTCTCTGCTAAAGACAGAATGCAAATCCAGGCTGAACATATTGAAGATATTAGCATCTCGAAAATGAAGAGCAGAGTGGAAGTGTTTAATTAATGCTTATCGTTCTTTTCAAGCCAAACTAGATTATGGAGCTGTTATCTATACCTCAGTTAACAAATCTATACTATAGACGCTGGACTCTACTATAAATTCAGCATGTCGAATAAGTTTAGGTGACTCACGCCCTATCAACAGACTTATTGTAGAAGCAGGATTACTCCCCCTCGATTTGCAGCGTAAACAACTATGTCTAAAAATAGGCTACTAAACTTTAAATTCTTCAACCAATCCGACCATCAAATATATTTTCAGCCCTTTTAAAACATATTACCATTCAATCCATGTGAAGTATCCAAAACCACTTAGGGAGAGAATTCCACTTCATCAAGATGAATTGAATATTGAAACACTTCACATTCTTCAGAGAAAGATTCATCTCATCTCCCCTGGCAATATTTTAAATCTGAGGTTAATATAATGATTGCACAGATTCCCAAATCTTTAATCTCTTCAAAAATATTACATCCCATCTGTATTCTCTTTATGAAGACTACTATGATTTAGAAAAAGTATATACGGATGGATCAAAATATGAATACAAAGAGGGTTGTGCAATTGTTTCCACAACCCTCACAATACCTTCAAATTCAGGATAGGAATATTTGTCTAGCTTCTCTGAAAACTGAACCATTCTGAAAGCCATTGAATTAGTCTCCCGAAATTGAGAAAACCGCAAAATAGTGATTCACTCAGACTCTACGGCCACCTTGAATGCAATTGTCAACAGATTCTCTACAAATCCCATAATCCAAAAAATACAAGAACTTTTATCTACCTAAATAAACAACGGCACCTTCACCTTTATTGTTTGGATTCCAGCACATAAAGGTATAGTAGGGAAAGAAAAAGCAGATAAAACGGCTAAAGAAGCAACTTCATTACCAATAACAGAAAACACTGCGAAGGGAATTCTCTCCGAAGTATACCTTAAAAATATGGTTACGAAACAGTGGAATGAAAAATGGCTGACTACTATCTCTGAACTTCACCTCGTAAGGAAATCCATTATCGAACCCGCTCTCCCCAACCTTCAACTCACTAGATCCCAACAAGTCCAAATTACCAGACTACGTATTGGTCACTTAAATCTCTCCCACATTTACCTAAATAATAATAATAATAATAATAATAATAATAATAATAATAATAATAACTGACCCATTGCCCTGTCCTAAATGTGGAGCCAAGAATCTACATCACATATTATTCTGGAGTGCCCTGAACTAGCCCGTATAACACAGTACGTAATCTTAAAAGATTCTTAATTTAATTCCTTCTCCTCCCCAGAAGAATGTATTCAAGTCTTTCAACTTTTAAAAATCGAGAAATTGACACTTGAATATAAAAACCACCCTTTACCTACATCTCATCCAGTATAACCCTTCAAACGTATTATAAATATCAAAGCCATATGTATCGTAAATATGAAATATGTGTATCCATCGCAATGATGTAAATACCAAAAAAATGACACTTTATTACAATTTCATGTTTGTATGAACTGTATATAATTGTGTAATGGAATAATTGTAAAACTTGTGTAAATTCTAAATTGATACTTGTGGTCACTTATGACCCAGTTGTTGAAAAGCGATCTTAAATAAATAAATAATTTTTTTAAACAAGTTTCTAAGGGTAATGATAGTGCATATTTTTTTTATTTCCACTGAGTCATTCGTAAATTTCTATTTGCTTGATATCATCTACTCTGCCTAACCTAGCTATACTACTTCGATGCTTTTCTCCGCAGTTCCGATGTGGTTCCGCTCTTCGGCCTTCGCCATTTAATAAAACAACCGTGTATCTCTGCGAAGCTTTGCTTGCCAAAATACTTCTTGCGAACACACAAGACACTCTACCTTACTTTAGCCACCGTTACAGTATGTGATCAATGCTAACATTATCCGAAAGATGTCGGAATAATTCATGTGTCGTCATTCATACAGCTTATCCAAATTGTCTGGCTCTGTGAATTTATCAGCAAATGGGCGAAATAGCCTTGCTGTATCATAAAGTACATAGCTAATATCAGGGCTTCATTTCTGGCGGAACGCGACGGAACGGCATCTTGGTACCTCGGAAATAATTATTAAATTATATTGGAAATATATAACTATTTCTATTAAATTTATAATGATTTTGGAGAGCGGGACCTAAAATTTTATAAATCAAGCATTGCCTAATCTTATGATGGGCGGAGGTAAGTAAGTAACTATTAGGACTGTTAGTAATTGTTAGGATGGAGGTATAGAAGTATAAAATTAAATTAAATAAGAATAAAATAAAAATAATTTTAAATGATTTTAGGATTCTGATTCAGTTAACAAACAGGATTTTAAATTATGATTACAAATATTTAATGTACAACACAAAAGGATCAGAATGATATACAATATTCACTGAACACTGTGAAGCAGATACAGTTCTTTTGGGAGTAGAGTTATCATCATCAGCTCTCTGTCTATCGCCACGCAAAAGGAGCACGAGGCCTTGCCGGAAGGGTGCATCGCCACAGAGTACCCGTTTGTCTACGGTTCATCGCCATCCTTACAACATTCGTACTTCGTCATCGGGAGGGGTAGGGGCGGAGCGGCGGGGGTGGAGGAGTGCGTCCACCACACGGGTTCTTCGCTCCCCACCCTCCCACTTTGCTTCGTTCGCTCGCCACCCGCCCGGACCCCCGCCCCCGCCCCCGCTGCAGTCGCCCGCTGGCGCCGTGTCCTCTTGGTACCCTAGACACGTCCGCGTTCTAACTCAAGGTTCGTTAACTCGAGGTGCTCTACATCTTGCCGGAAGCCAGGATCAAGCTAGCACCCGCCGCGCCGCGCTCGCCTATAAGTTACCTCGGCGCTTTACCGAATCGGCTGCGCCGCGCCCGGGGCGGGTCCCCGCGGTGCCTCTTCGCGCGGGCAGGCCGCCCCGCCGCCGCCGCCTCGCCCCATACGTTGCCAAGTTTTCGCGCGAACGAGAGCGGAGCGTACTCGGGATGACCGTCTTGGTGTAATCCGCGCACGTTTCCTTGAGCTCTCAGTCCACGAGAAGCGAAAAGAGTGGGGTGGTGGTGTTTATTTCAATGGCTGTATTATCAAATCAAACCTGTAGCTCGTTTGTCGATGCAAATAGGTTCTATTAGACGGAAGCGACAATATCTTTACATTGAATGTTGTCAACAACGCTCATTGCTATGTGTAATGTTAGTAAAGGAGATGAGGTAGAGATTCCGATGCTCAAAAACACCTGCGGTATAATATCGTTGTGTGTGTAGTACATAATGTAACGAGGATTGCATTCATCTGTCGGCGGCTCCCGAATCGGACGGTTTCGGGCTATTCGCGGGTCGCGTACAAGAGCGACGCTAGTTCGGAAACTACCAGTCTCGGCGCCAGCCAGGTATACCTCTACATATCCGCCGCTGTTGGCGGCCGCTGGGGAGTCTGAAGTCTGAAGCTGAGCTGTGAAGTGTGTGCATCGCGGTGAACAGCAGTGTAGTGGTCACTGCAATAGTACAAAGGAATTGAACCATGATTGATTGATTGATTGATTCATGTTTCCGGGCGCGTCAACTACTCAGGTCATTAGTCCCGTTAGTGTAGTGCATGTTTTTTCTCGGGAGATGGCGGTGATCTTCCCCCGCTGGATGGCGAGATCCGGCACCGACCTACCGTCGGCTAGTGGAGTTTCCCCCTAACCAGGACTCTCCCACCAGCGGGGCACCGCCCCAGCCGGGACAAGCTCTCAGCTCCCGACCGGTCCCCCGGGATGTGTGGTAGTGTAGTGCATGTTAGTGTAAGTGTGTGTGTGTACTGGGAGAGGAAAGGACAAGGAATGGGAAGGATAGATCGCGCGCGGTCCGTGGCCCGTTTCATAGGGTACTGCTCCGGCATTCAATTGAACCATGAAAAGAAATAGTCAAGAGAAGTGTGCCGTCTGGAAAGAAATAATTAAATGTAGAACTCAAGAACTGTAATATAAATATAAATGACTATCTTTACAAAAATCAGCATTTTAGTATATACTTCGCATTTACAGCATATATCGCATATATATAGCATTTTAGTATATACATCATTAAGAAACAAAACGAACGTCTTTGTTAAAATAAATATCTTTGTTTAATTCCCCACCAAGAAACGTTACAATCCGTTTGTTGGCAGGAGAGCCATCGAATATCTGAACGCTATTTATTTCGCTGTGTATTTGAATCTCGTTGTATGGCAGGCATAGGCGAGCGTACGGAGAGGGCCGAAAAGGGCGTGGCGCAGAGGCGTATCCATCCGATCAGTGAGGGGGGGCATCGTAGATTTTTGTTAAATAATAAACATATTTGTTATTTTGTATATTATTTATTTACTGTAGATATGGTACTATACAATATTATTGTTTAAATAGGTACATAATTTGAACGTACTATATATTTAAATCAATTTTGCCAAATAAAGGAAGGTAAATGAAAACTCTAGGCCTTTTGGGGAGGGCATGCCCCCCCCTGGATTCCTTAGTGCAATGGTCCCCCTGAAAATTTTGAATGGGACCATCGCCTTGCGTAATAATACATTTCAATTCCATACATTTGTTCAATGCTTGATTTTCCCCTTCTTTCACCTGACAATTTAGGGTATTGTTATACATTTGCGGGAGAGGGTCCCCAAGCTGTCTCGTAACCCGTAATTGGCTCAGCATTAAAAAAATTGTATTTATTAATTGTATAATTCAAATTAAAATCACAATCTCGTTGCAGTGTTTTTTATATTATTTTCTAGAAAAATACTGAGACATACTTTGTAAATAAGAAAGATTAATGGAAAATGGGGCCAATATTTGTAGTTCCCTCATGTTTTAGGATGCCCACGCCTAAGATTTTTGGCTTTTTGGTTGCCTTTTCTCATTGCACATTTGCATAATTTGTGTTCGAGGCTTGCCTGTACAAAAAGGCATTTTCTGTGTGCCATTATGTTTCACAGAGAGTCGTTCTCTAACTATGCCTGTTTTAATTATTGCACCCGTTAAGGGTAATTGATCTGTTAAGTAAAATACTAACTATATAGGGAGTAATTTGTGTTGTCGAGGGTAATTAGTATTTTTATTTTTTCAATGGACGACTGCATCATTAATCAGTGGCGTAGGCTATTAGGCTGCAAGGCAGTGCCTACCCAAACATTCAATGAAAAACAAAAACTTTTCATTACATCATAATGTGTTTATTCATAATTTTCCAATTCAAAATTACCACGGTTCGCCACGTCCTTTGTAGACCTTGAACTTCCCCCGAACTTACACGTTATAGGAGGAAAGCTCGGAGCCTTCGACGGATGCTCCGTACGTGTGCTCACCAGACGCAGAAATGCTGAGTTACTACAGTCAGTTTGATTTGACATAGGGTGGCCAAGGAGGTTGGCCTCTCTAGTATTGGGAATAAATGCGATAAAATGCGACGCCGTTAATACAATTCGTTACCTCACACTTTCGGGGAGCAATGTCTTAAAGATGGACTAGAAATTTATTCTTGGATTTTGCTTGCAAAAACATATTTTTTTATCTTATTGATTATAAAATTTAAAATATCTTCAACGACTCTTGTGAGTGAAAGGAACAGGAGTGTTCAATATAAAAAATGTTATTACACTCAACCTATTGTTCACCTATCATTTGTTAAAATACACCTTTCTACGCAGTACAATAAGTTTATTCCAACATCATTAAGAAAACTGTCCTGGCCCGAATACTCAACGGTCAGCCATTTAGCTGGCTTCCGTACAGGTTACCGTGATGTTTCCATGATGACTGCTTCTACGAGCAACTTGCTCGTGTGCTGAGAGGGCTCAGAAGTGCTCTTACTTAGTACTGGCGAGATCAAACTGAAATACAGTTCTTGCTATATGTGGCACGAGCCAGTCCCCGAAATAAGATTTTTGCTTTTTCAATTTGACAGATGGGATATTAAAGCCGTTCCATTGTGTTTGGCCCAAAATAGTATTTACTTAATGGTAACTTAGCAACATAAATTCTTGTTTATTGTAGAAAATACCGCTAGGCAGTAATTTCGCAAATATTTTATTACAATCGCTAAAGTACCAACATTAGTCATTTGAGCGATGAGATTCTATTAGAAGTTTAAACTAAAGAACCCATGAACATCTTTCTTTAAAAAAGACTTCAATCTGTATATACCACTTCAATCTGCGTCTAAAATCCAAAGCAGACGGATGGTAATTTAGTACATCACCCATACCTCGAATGTGAGAAAAGAAAGTTCTCTCTCTAACAAGTTGCTTTACATCGCACGTAACTGCAAAGGGCCGATTAGAATACTTGCCTCTTTTCTACGAATTTTCTATATTGTATTTCATTTTCATCTGGAATGTTTTTATACAACGAAAGGATATTTGGAGTACATCAAGGAATCCCTTCTTGGGTACTCTATGTTTTGCCACACACAAAAATGGTACTCAAATGTTGCTTGCCTCCTTGACACATCTTCTACATCATCCCTGCGTTTGACATCTTCCAAAGTCATACATCCAACTAAACTAGTGGTGCTAAAACAGCACGTTTTCTCATCCGTACTTTCACGCAAAAGTAAGCGAAAAATTTTACATGACCTTATTTAAAAATCTATGTTGAAAGAATAGATTTCATTAAAGGTAAAGAACTCCATCTTTAATATTTTGGTTGTAGAAAAACTCAGAAAAAAATTAACTTTTGCAATTTTGGAAAAATCAGGCTTGTCAACGAACATGAGACCTGCACCATTATCTTAAACGTCCTTCACACTATCCAACAAAAGAAAACTATTCAAAAACGTTGGAGCCATTTTTTTTGAAAATTTGGACAATGTTCCAGGGCCTTCATGTAAAGTACCCCCCTCAATTAAAATATCGGTTTCAAATTCAAGGGGCGGCGACATGAGCCAGAAAATCTGCTGAACGGTTTAGCCGCTAGCGTTGTTCACGGACGGACGGACGGACGGACGGACGGTCAGTTAAAAAATTCTTACAAGCTAAGATTCAAACATTATTGGCAAAAATTTTTTTCCACATTTCTTAAAATCGCCATACGCTAAGAAACAAAAATTTCGAAATGTTCCATTCGCTTTCCCCATCTTTGAAAAACGTTTGTTCTTCGCTTAGAAAACGTGTACAACGTTTGATTCAATAATTATAAGAATAAAAACTATTTTTCCCGCCATTTTTTAAATTAGTTTTATAGCAACAAAACTATGGAATTTTTTAAAGGTTTAAGCCTTTTTATGAGAAATAGTTTTGTCCATCTTTTGGCAATGATTACCCAACTTTTAAAAAATACCAGCTACGGTTAAAAAAATTATTGGCAAAAAACGTTTTTGTCTCCAAAAAAAAATACCCCCGATTTTTGAGAAAATTCTGAAAATGTTGAGGCTTCACGTAAAGTGACCTCAAAAATCAAATTATTCTTTTAAAACTCAGACCGTCTTCAGTCATTTTAAATCGATCGGGGAATATCAATTTTGAAAAAAAATCCACTGAACGATTTGGGCGATGGCTTCGACCACAAACGGAAGGACAGATGGACGGACGAAGGATGGACGGACGGAGGATGGACGGACGGAGGACGGACGGACAGATACACGTTTTGACGTCAAATGCTCTTTCGGTATCAAGAGCCTACAAAATGGTTACTGAGTACACAACGTCTTAGAGGAAGTAATTTACTATAAGCAGGAACAAACTTTTTCCTGTTTTACTTCTCGCCCTTCGTAAGAATATAAAATATTATAATCGTGCCTCGAAAAACGGTGAATTTTCGACAGAAAAACTCTTGTTGTTCATCCCTGGTAGCGAAAAAATGTTAAATGTTGTGTGAAACATAGGCCTTTTCCATGTTTTAAACAAATATTTTATCAAAAACGCCTCCACATATTTTCTTTACATTTTCTTTTCGTATGTATCAAAGGACAGTAAAAAAAATTAGTCTCATTTTCTGGGAACCGGCTTTTCGGTTTTGTATTTTTCTAAATTAAAAAAGGTGCATTTTAAAACTATAAATTTGTAGATACAGATTTTGCCTTAAACAATATCTCCTCCAAAAACCAGATCTTGAAAAAATGTCATGTAGTGGGTACATTTTCTGAAAAAATAAGAGAGTCGTTTGTGTCATTTCTGCTTGAAATGAATGCAATTCATAAAAAACATGTGGGCAATAGTCCCAAACAAGATACTCGGGCACTCGCCCATCTCTCTCTAGTCGACTAACTTAATGGGCAACAGCCCGACCGATTCTCTATCGAGCACCCGCCCGAACGCATCTGATGCCCGAGAGCGTCTCTTGTGACCAGCGCTAGCGAGCTTGCTCCAGGCCTGTGTTCTCGCGTCTTCTTACCCGAAAGTTCTAGAAGGATCTGTTAAAATTTTGAAAAAGTTGTCCAGAGCTTCTTACGCCTTATTAAATTCTCCGCCAATCGCTCAGGACATCTTATAGTTAATCTGAGTGGAAAAGTTGGAAAATGTTAAAACAGCGAGTCTGCTGTGATTGTTTAATAAACATACTCGTACAGCACTTGGTGTAAATAAACTTTCTGGGTGGGCCGCGACGTTCTTCGAAATCCTTAGGGAGAGTGCGGCCGTAGGGGTGAGATAGCTAAACAAACCCCTCCTCTTCTGGGCGCCGCCGTGGCACAGAAAGTCGCAGCTGCGCGTAGCTAATTGACACTTCGCCCAGGAACCGGCGCAAACGGCTCGAACACGTATTTTGCGACGGAGCTTTTAAAAGGAAATTATACCTGTTTAAAGATGAGATAATCGGTATCGTCACAATATATTTCCATTATGTACTAGTAACACGTTTCAAACTTGTTTTCGAATAGTCAATGAACAAATGCCAATCCTCAGTTTTATGCTCAACGTCCAGTAACTTGAGCAAATTTTCAGCATCATTGCAAAAAACTAGTAGGTCCTTTTCTTTAGAACTCAAATGCTCAAATTCCTTTTGGCGTTGGCAGAAAAAAAACTTACATTGGAGTCACCCTGCAGTAGCTTTCATCCTTTTAATCTTGAGGCGCGTAATTCTGCCGTGGTTTTACTTAAAACAAAATACCAAACCAAATCATTTAAATTCTCCTGTGTTACAAAGTGTGGTTCATTTATAGCAAAATCTGGATCATTCTGTAATTTATCCTTAACATCGGAAAATTCTTCAGTCTTTGTTATGTCACTTGGTGGAGCTGGTCTGGGAAGTCCTGGCCCATGAAGTACCAGTCGAATTACAGAATCTAAAGACGGATATTTAACAATGTGTCTGGGGTTCGAACTTATTTCAAATATATTTGCCAAGCAGATGTAGCAGACTGGCAAATGATCGGCGGTGATGGTGACAATTTATGCGGCGGTGATGGTGTAGCAGTTAGCGTATCGGACTGCTATACCCAAGTTTGCGGGTTCAAACCTGATCGAAGCCGTGGATTTTTAAGGGCGAAAAAATCCTTCGTACGCCTTCCTTCGGAGGGGAAGTAAAGCCGGCTGTCCCATGTTAGTACATTTACTGCATGTAAAAGATCCTCAAGCCTAAATGATGCCTCTGAGCTAAATTCAAATCGCCTATTTCGTCGCCCAAGTAATACCTTCTTTCTCCCATGGTTGGTGAAAGGAGTGTAACGAAATTTGCGTGGTCAGACGGAAGAGCAGGCCTCATGGCTTGAGTCTCGCCACGTAAAATAAGGCAAATTCAATTCAAATGATCCTTAGGTTCGTGCCATATCATAGGGACTGCAAAAGGCTTATGACAGGATCCTTTCAACTAGCCAGTTAACTGTATCAACCATCCAGTTAACATTTCCTACAACAGATTTTGGAAGCTCATGTTTTTTTCTGGTCTATTTTGTTGCTGAAATAACAGACGTAAGTTCTTCCTATTAGAGGAGTAAAGTTTCGCCTCTGCGCTTTGCAAGTCAGCTCACCACACACGTAACAGAAGTGGTTTTTATCATAGCGCACTTTCGAGGCATGCTGACTTTACACTACACTACACTACACTACACTACACTTCTACACTACACCTTATAATGTAGTGGACGGTATTACACATTTCTCTCACAATCCAATTTTTAACGGAAGAGAGCACAGAATTTGCTTCTTTCTTTTAAGAAACCTATTTATCTGCGAACTTCACCTTAAATCATAGTTTTGTAGCGGAATGTCATTGACATTGTTGTAAATCATGAATTGAAGGTAACCATCACCAAACATTATAAGTCCATTGTTGGCACAATGAAATAAAATTTAAATGTAAAATACTCCTAATCAGCTTCTCATATAGTACAAATGTTAATAAACAGGAAGGAATATTTTCAAAATTACAAAAAAATGATGGGTGATGGAAAATTTCTGACTTCATTTTTGCAATTAGCAGGTGAAAATACATAAGAAACACCATAAATTGTTTATGTAAAAAATCATTGTTTACCAGTGTAATTATTTTCCTTTAGTTACGTGTAATGTACGTTTTATCTTATCCGATCGCTTTTTCTTTACTTTCTGTGTGCCTTTATGATTAATGGTTTGTGTGAGCTTCAATGAATATTGACTTCTGTAGTACCCTGTATTGCGTCGGATATGATGTGACTTTACGGACTGCAGGAAGATTTACTATATTTCATATAATAATGAGCAATTTCATTTTCTCCGAACACTTCAGAGCAGTGGCGGCTTGTAGAGAGTGCCAGTGAGCCATGGCACCACCAACAGAAATGAAGGAAAATAAATTTTTCACCACAAATGTGTGTATAAAATATCGCTTCTTCAAAACGTTTTTCTTTATAGTAATGCTTTTGAACGAGCGCGTAGTCATTCGATGCTCTATCAATATTCTCTTCATACGCACAGGGCGTATTGCTATCTGTCGGTTTCCTCCTGAACCTCTGAGCCACCTAGGAATTGGCGCCATGTCTGCCCATTTAACTCTGTATTAAGAACGCTGAATTGGTTTCTATTCGTCTCTTATGTATCACACGGTGCCAGGGAAAAGTGGCATAGTAGTCCACGTTCTGCTCCACAGAGTGCGCCAACAGCACTATCTTCATAAAGCAGACTCTCTCTCGCTCACGATGACCCCGAAGCCCTGGTGTTTCGTACATGGAGAGGTGGCATACGCTGTGGGCATAAGGCGAACTCAGGAAGCTGTGACTTCTTGAGATTACTGTAGCCGCTCAGGCTTTCAGGCTGAGAATTTTTATTTTCTCTAATTTTTGTTTGTTTTCAGTTTAATCTTCATTATAAATTAATAAACACGGCCACTGAAAAATTAAATTTTGTTGCCTATGAATTTTATTGTAGAGATTACTAAACCACTTTCAAAACATCGCATCGATGTTTAAAAACATAGGTGGTTTTTGATCGATACTTTATTAACATCGATGTTTTCATTTTGAACTTCGATAATTGGTAACATCGATGTTTAGTTAGCGATGTCGCATTACTAACTGGCACCACCAATAGAATTCCGTACCGGCCGCCACTGCTTAAGAGTAAACAGCATGAGAGTAAACAGCATCCAATGACGATTGGAGAAGGTGATATCTATTATTTCTAAGTTAATTTTGTAAAAATTAAATAAAATTGTCTATTGTTCCTTCTGATTTTGTGTTGAATATGCCGGTATATACGGTGAAGGGATGTCTTCATGCTAACCACACATACTCTTATCGCATGGTCGAGAGGCTGGGTCACCGATGGTCGGTTACGGTCCGTACCAGGCTGTCGAGGCAGTGACCACGTACATGTGAAGTGAAATCTCATTAAATGACCGCCCCTATTATACGACCACTCCTCTCAAGAGCGTATTTTTTCTTGGAACTGACACTGAAGCCCATATATTGCATATTTTACGCAAATTATACCCTTGTATGCAAATTATACCCTATTAACCCCCTCTCCAATCATCGACAGTCCTTAATAGGAATTTTCTTAATTTACTTCTTTTAAGAGACCACATTCAGCAAAATTATAAGAAAACGTTACACTGAATTTTCAGTAGTTGAAATGAAAATTGGCGACGTTCTGGAAAGCATTCGCACGATATGTCGTGGTTCTCCGCTTCATTCTCGAGAAAATCGTAGGGTTGAGGGGGAGGAGGAAGAGGAGGGGGGGAAAGAAGTTACAGTAAACCGTGGCCACTAACATGGTACCACGGTTACTCGTTCCACTTCAGTTTCATTTTTTTCTAATGAGACATCCGATATGAAAGTGACCTTACGTTTCATTATACAAATTAATAGAGTCTTCCTTACCTTAACTTTCTGGAAGAGCATCTGGTGTCGTAGAATAACAAGTGTCGGAAGGCAGTGTTATCAACTTGCCCCACGCTAACTCCCCAGTGTTCGACTTGCGATTGGAATCTGAAACCAGCGCTCACCCAAGACCCTCTTGATGTTTTATTTTTTATTTTAAGAAGAAGGGCGAGAAAAGCAATGTTTTCATCTCCTAAGTTAAAGAATGTGCCATGCATAAATAAATGAGTAATTGAGTCCATCCAAGAAAATGGAGGTTTGTTATTGGTAGAAATCTATTGGGAGTACTAAAACGGAAACTGATGTTAACGTTCGTTTTGACCCAAGAGAAGAAGGTGTACATTTTTTAAATCCATTTAAAAAGATAGTAAATAATTCTAAAAGGGCATTTACCTCAAAAACTCAAAAATAATGTCAAAATGTTTCATTTTTCAGAATTCATCCTCGTATACTAAAAACTTCCATAATCATCCCATACAATATGCACTTTCCTCAACATCCGATGTCTAGTAATAATAGGATATTTTTTTGTTAAAAAAAGAAAAATCCCTGTTAAATGACAACTTCTCCTAAGGCCACTTTTTTCTCGGAAACAACTGTGGTCCCTTAATGTTTCACAATAGTAAACTTAGTGTTACAAGTTACAATAGTAAACAACTGTGTTACTTCACATACGAATCGTATTCTTACAAGAAAATCAGCAGTGTTTTTGGTTGAAGTCAAGGTAACTGTGTACCCAAAAAGTTTGAAAACCATAATGTATTCATCTACATTTTATTCTCGAAAATACTACAATCGAGAGATCAATAAGAAGCGTGCGAAGAACTTCAGTAAATTCCTCGAGACCATATTTCACATTTTCAAGCGAGAACATTAACTTTCAAGAGAGTATCCGAGGCCCTTAATATTAATTTCGAGGCGCTCTCCACAGTGGGTGCAAGTCATAGCCACGAGAAATTAGGGAGAATTATAGAATAACGTGGCGTAACTGGAAGGCGCGTTGCATATTTCCGTTGTAATTCATAACAAAGTCCCTCGCTCGCTTTTCCGGGCTCTTCGTTGTACAGTCTCGGGAAAGACTCCATACTGTTGTATCAGCGTTTTCATACGTTTTTGCCCTTTTTAAAAGAAGAAACTTTGAAAATACCGTATCTTTCAACAATTATGTTAGGGCACTGCTCCGGCATTCGTCTGGTGTTGATCGAAGAAACCACGGAAAACTACCCATCAGAGCAGCCGGCCGCGGCCGCTACAATTCTCCTCCAGACTGCTGAGATACAGCGCCGACTTTCCGTAGGCTAGCGGGGTTTTCCCCAACCAGGTATCTCCTTCCAACGGGACTTCACCCACGCGAGACAAGTTCTCAGCTCCAGATCGGTCTCTCGGCATGTATTGTAGTGTAGTGCATGTATGTACGAGATGATGATAAGACACCGAAGACGGAGGAAAGATTGCGCGCGGTCCGTGACTCTTATAAAAATACAAAATGCAGTTAACAACTTAATATTTAAATAAATTTCACAAAAATCTCTAATTAATGGACAATATGTTCGAATGTGGAGAGTACATTTAAATGTTAAAGTCATGTTTAAAAGTTTCGAAAACAACATACTAAGAACATGTCGTATCCCAATCAAATTGAAAATAAAGTCCTGAATTATTTCCAAAGTTATATAATTTTTGTTATTTGTCAATCATTATCATTAATGGTGTCATTTCCATTCAGGCGTCCGATGTCCTCAATAGAAGACAAAGTAACGGTGGTGAACTGATGGGATAAAGGACAAAATCTTCGCCAATTGTTTTATTTTTTGAACCGATTGGTAATCTTCTTTACAGATTTCTCTGAGGTACGTTACCAAGAGAAACTGGGCATCCTTTTTTAGATGCTTACTTCAACAACTTGCGAATTGACAATATCTCAAAAAGTTTTTTTAATAAGAATGGTGAATGGTTCATTTTTTGGTAGCGATTCATTCACAGCGAACTGAGAAAACAAACCACTTGCAGTATATTGTGCAACATTACTATGGCTTTCAATCGACAGATGGCCCCTCGGACATCATAAACTTGTGTGTTCCTATTGAGTAAGGTACAACTACACATTTGTGATGTTAAATAGCAAGCCATTTGCTGAAAAAGATTATTCGACTTTTTTTAAAAAAAAACAAACGAATATTGATTTACATGCCAGAGTGACTTGAGAAAGCTCTATCCCCAAATTAAATTATTCTATAAAAACAAGATTTCTAAAATATTCTCCAATTTTTCTCCCATTTCCTCCAAAGTGGGTTAGTCTATACCGCCGCTCATAGCCTTATTTAATAGTTGTGTTGTATATTGATTCGTGTCTTGACAGAAAGTCCGCCTTGGCAGGCGTTTTTACCTTAACCAACCGCTCCTAGACCCAATAAAACGCTGCCACGACTGAATTTCATCTCAAGATTTTCATTTCGTTCCGCCATCAGCAACGGTATTTCCCCTTCAAGTTCCACAATCGCCACGTCCTCCGCCCGCTCCACTTGCCACTTCTCCTAATCGTGTCTTCTCCCAGCGCCGCCCAGCCCCGTGTTGCGCCACGCCGCGCCTCATGTCGCTGGCGCAGGCGCCGCGAGCAAGATCTTCCCTCCACCCGCACCCGCGCCTAGATAAAGATGACCCAATTAAGGCGTATTACGGGCTCTCTCCGCAGCACCTTTTTATTAAAAGCCGCGCGACGATGCAGTCAATGGTATAGGGCGCGATGTTAGGGGAGGTATGCAAATACAGACATTCCCCGTTGCGGTGGCGAGAGTCAAAATGTTCGTAGTCGTTGAGATTAAACAGAAAAGGAACCTATATACTTTTCTAATGACGCTCTCTGAAGTCTCCAGTGTTTTCATTAAAAATTCTGCAGCTGTTTTGCAATTTTCCATACGCTCCCCTTTTGTTTCAAGAGCATTATTTGCATATGGTTACTCGAGGTTGCTGTGTTAACCTACGCCGTTACATTTGAGGACAGTCCACGGATATTAGCTGGCATTTGGTGGATTTTTCGTAAGTTAACTGGCCACAAAACGAGCAAAATTGTCAGAAAGTATTTTTGTGATGAGTATAATGATGAGTAAACAATTTCGTCGAACATAACGCTTATGTTCTCGTTAATTTATTTATATAGGTATAATCCAGAATTGTGGAAACCATAAAAATACCATACAAACTCTCGAGATTTCCTTAATAAGACAAAAAATTGTTGCACTCGATGAATAGGTCGAAATGAAGGGGATTTTACGACGCACGTGGAGGATACTAATAGCAATAAATTATTGAAGGGATAGTGTGCGGTGAACATTAGTTACTGAGCTAAACCAATAAGTAGTATCTCTCAATACTAATAAAATAGAATTACCCCATCCCTTGCGAAAACAGCAAACTAGGGGGCATTATATGGACTGAATCGTTTTCTGGTAATGTTTGAGATAGTTCATTCCATGCGGCCTGAAATCCGCATGCAATACACGCAATTCTGCTATCAGCGACGCCAAGGATGTAGTGTTGATAGCTCGTCCCATCTCATTCTAAACATTGTCCATCGCCGAGAGATCACTGAAGACCCCACACGACCACTCTGAGGATGTCTTAAATTCCCTGGCATGTTCAACTTTTCGCAACGATGATGAATCTTCTTTACAGTCGGCGTCAACAGTCACGTACAGTAGACGTACTTCGTCACATTTGGTGCATCAGAAAATGCATCCATGGAAATATTTACTAAGACGCAGAAAGCAATCATGTGCTGTCATTTCTTTCGTTGATACATTCAGATATTTGCAAAAGTGTTAAGTACTATGATACATCTAATAGTGTTCATTTTTTAAATTCATTTCATCGCATTCCCAAATTTTATCGATATTTATTATTGGAAAAATAGAAATCTGCAATTTCAGTCGGGCAAAAATAAGCTATTACGATTTAATGAAGCATCATAAGACTTTCTTCTCTGCTTGCCCTCCATATCACAACTAAAAACGTAACTCAATAATAAGCCAATGATAAATGAAACAAATTGGAAAACTCCTGCAATCCATTGTAACGCAAAAAACGAAAAAAAATAAATGAAGTTATGGCGTTCTACTGAACGTATTTGCACTCGAATCTAATGCGCCATCGAATTTAATGCGCGCCACGATTTTGAGTATTGCATTTAGTAAAAAAGGTGCGCATTAGATTCGTGTAAATACGGTAAATTCGTGCAAATACGGAGGATTTGGAAAACAATAGCACATGTTTACGAATCATGAAAAAATAAATCTTCTGAAAGAAACTAATAGTGCTTAAAATGTCCTAAAAGAGTGGTTGGTGCCTATTTTAAATATTTTTTGTCTAAAAGTGTCTAATACAAATTATTTCGAGGAATTATCATTTGTTAACAACTCATCACTACTTTCTCGCACGCTACTTATGGAGTAAAGAGAAATTATTGTAATACTCCGAAAAATAGGCGAATTTCAATGTTTAATTACTTCCTCTAACACTTTAGTCACACATACACACACACACACTAACATGCACCACACATGCCGGGAGGCAGGTGTCCCAGCTTGTCCCGACTGGACGGTGCCTAGCTAGTGGTAGATACCTGGTTCTGTAAAATCCCGCTAGTTGACGGCTAAGTTGGCGCCGGATCTTGCCATTCAGTGGGGGAAGATCACCGCCACCTCCAGATGAAAAAACATGCATTACATTTACTGGACTAATGACCCCAGTAGTTGACGCACCCAGAATTACTAATAATCAATCAAACAAATAGAATACGTTTATAAAAATGGCGCACGACCATTTTCGTCGGACTCTGTATTTCGGATCATTCATAAATTATGTAAAGCTTGGTGGCAGGGGTAGGGGGTTTGAGGTAGCGTTACGCTGTGAATGAACTGTTTACGTTTTGTTATATATTAGTTCTGAATTTTGGAAATTACATTTCCGTCATTCGATGGAGCTGCAATTTCCAGCTTCTTGAGGTAACAGCGGCAAATGTGTGAAAGAATGATTAGTTTTTGTAAGTGTGATTCGAAATAGTTTTAATTGATTCAACTTTACTTCAAATTGCGTTTTATCTTGAATATTATATTATATTATATAACTATTTTAAACTGAAAAAAGAAATGTGATATGATTTTTCACTTGTTAAAACTAAGTAACCGACTCCCCTATCGTAACAAAGAAAATGGTTTATTCTTACTTATTAGTAACACAAATAACAAAAAAGGGGCCATCTCGTGGCGTAGAGCAAAGTCGCTCGCCTGTCACCAAGGGGATCCGGGTTCGATTCCCGTCGAATCTCATGTGAAATTTGTTCCAACAAAACGAGTTTGGCTGCTTCACAAGGGCTAGTCCAACCCTTGTGAAGTGTCCTAAACCCTACCCCAATCCTTATTCCTTCCCAATTCTGGCCGCTGGGTAGTGACGCAGGAGCGCGTGGTGAGAGGCGCGTACGCGGAGATGCTACCTGGCGGTCCTCTTAACAACTGACCGCGACGAGACGAACAGAAATTTCAATAGCAACGGAGGATTACTCCAGATTTAATGTAGAAAGTAACGGAGGATTACTCCAATAGCGCTCAACACCCAAGAAGGGGTTAAAAGACGCGTTGCGTCGTGAGTTGACGCACAAATGTTAAAATAATAATAATAAAAAAAATTTAAAAAAATACTTTTCACTTCAAAAATTAGATCTTCATGATCAACAACCAGGAACAAATGAACCATGATAAGCAAAGATGATCTAAGCGACAAAACATCGAACTGAGCTATTGCCCATTTGGTAAACGTTTCACTGTAAAATCGGTATAATAGCTATCTTTCTCAAAACTAGCGAGAACGAATTATTTTTGTAAACACTCTAAATAATTACTTTGTACTAAACAAATTATACCTTTGGATAGTATAAAAAAGTCGCTTGGATCATTAACGTTTAATTAAAAAAAAAATAATATGCTGTGACTGGCAACAATGTATCGTCCAATAAATTTTTAATATTTTAATGTTGGTAGAATGGTTATTATGAACATTTAACAAAAATGTTCAGTATTATTTATTTTTTTACACAAATACAATAATTTAAGGGAGATGATATAAAACATTTAGTTCTCATCATTTTCATCTTCAAAACCTCCTATATCATTAAACCCTTCAATATTATGGACGACTTTATCATCTGCAATGAGTGATTGATAAATTTCACATCACAGGGAATCAAATAAAATTTATAGATTTAATGTCTAGTTTTTCTCTTGATATGCTTTCCCTTTAGGTCACAGTGGTTCAAAGAGTCCATATAAATTTAAGTCGGGTCTTCCCCGATGTTTCCTTTGGATGTTCACAGTGACTTACGGTTAGTGATTAACTTACGGTTAATAACACCACATTATGCTCCATTTTAGAGCATCCAACAAAATCGCAGGTCTCCATTAGAGTTACAACTAGGAAATTTCTTTTTCTTTTAAATTCTCATCACATTAATGTAGTTGTAGGTACACACGTTGTTGCCTTTTCAAAACCTGCTCAACATTACTGAAATTGGCATCATTAGGCAGAAATGTGTGCTCAGGATTCAGAAATCTTAGAGACACCGTAATTAGAGATGGATGATTTTCAATTGTAGCTTTCACGATCGAAATTATTTTGATGGTACCGTTTTGGCCACCAAATGAATCTGCCCTACTAGTTCAGAGACGTTTTACTTTACGTTATTCTTAATGTACTTCTTGAGACACGAACCTACTTCTTGTGCACCTCAACCTGCGGTGCATCGCGGTGACTTCAACCCAAAGAAAGAAACACCATCTTCCCGATGAGCCAGAGTGAACTCCACAATTTTGCCTTTTGTAGAAGGCAATATAGGTTGAGATTCTCGGTAATGGCAATGTCTTCTGAAAATCGAACGTGATCTTCTGTGATAATTCAACATTCACAATGTGTAGAGAAAACAAAAGAGATGCATTAGTGTCAACGTTACAAATAGATGGCGCTTGGATCACTTTTGCTAACCTGGAAATACGAAATCGAGTAATGGCGCTTCGTTTAACTGCCGTCAAGTAGAAGTACATTGGAGCTCTTGCCTAGATAATTTTTCGTAAACGAGAATAGACTTGTCTGGAAGCAGCGAAGTAATAATCTCAATATTTCGATTTTGCCGCTTGGAGCACTATTGCTTATCGTGGTCCAAATTAATGAATCTCTCGAAAAATTGTTTTTCGGCACTTTTCGTCTTTACATTACGCAATGCAGCTGACCCAACCCAGGAACAGAAGCACATTCAGAGGAAAGTCGAATTAACCTTTTCCCTTTCGAGAGGTTCAAGGGTTAGACCGTATTTTGTAAGCGTCGCCATTCCCACCGTAGGGTTTTGCCTGACCGTCTCTTTCTTCGCGTGGATTGCGTGCGTAGACAAACCGCCGCGGCGATAAGCTTCAACCTGTCAACTCCGTAGCTGCACCGGGAATGGGTGCAGTTGCCCGAGAGTGCGTGCTGATCGGATACGAGCGTGAAACATCTTCAGTGAAGAAAATGAAAATTGCCTATTTGACACAAAATTACGCAAAAATATTCATATTTTCGAAAAATTGATCATGACATTATTTGAAGATCTGTTTTTGATGAACAATCTTCATTACGAAAAATAATTCATCTTCATAATTGTAGTTGTAGGAAGACATTGCAAAAATTTAACATTTTTGCAAGTTTCAAAAAATCAATATTTTCAACGAACAGAGACATACACCATTCTCTTAAGCGTCCTACATGCTATTGGAGGTCAAAATTTAACAAAAAACTTCGTTGCCGTTTTTGAGAAAAATTGTTTAAACAAAATTAATATTTGTCTATATTTCACGCAAAATTATGCCAAAAGTACTCAAATTTTCAAAAAATTGTACCTTATTTCAAAATGACTAATGATCTTATTTCAAAATGACTAATGACCTTATTTCAAAATCTGTGTTTAAGGAGAAGATTTCATTAAGGGAAAAATATCTCTATAAAATTTTAGTTGTAAGAAGTCGCCGAAAAAATTTTGAATTTTTGCAATGTTCGAGAAATCACGGTTTTGAACGAAAATGTGACATCCAACTTAAACGTTCTTCACACTACTCAACAATGAAATTTAATCAAAAAATTTGGAGCCATTTTTTGAAAATTTTGAAAATGTCCCAGGGGCTTTGTGTAAAGCACCCCGCAAAATTAAAACATCGATTTCAATCATATTCAAGGGACCGCCACATCAGCCAGATCAATTGGGGAATATCGATTTTGGACAAAATAAGCTGAACAGTTTAGCCGCTAGCGTTGTTCACAGACGGACGAATGGAAGGACGTTTTGCCATCAATCCATTTTTTGGTATCAAAGACCCACAAAATACACTACTGTTTGTGGAAATTGCAACACCGCGAAGGAGCAGCATTGAACGCATCGCATTTCGTGGATAAGTTTGTGACATTGAGATCGCCAGGTGATTACATTTACAACGCCGCCAGTCACGTGGTTGCGACGTAGGGACGGCTTATCGCACCATGTTCGGGTATAAATAGAGGCGCCTTGGAGAGGCTACAAACAGTGACAGGTCGACCCTTGGCTCGCACAAGTTGTCTGTAAGTCACACCATGCCTCGTCGCGGACAGCGAGTGCAGTTCGAACACTTGACGGACTTCGACCGGGGCAGGGTCGTTGGGATGCGAGAAGCTGGGTTGTCCTACCGCCAGATTGCCACACGTCTGGGACGAGCCGCCAGTACCATCATGCGAACATGGCGTCAGTGGTCTGCGGAAGCTCATACCCACCGCCAGCGTGGGACAGGGCCTCGCTATCACACTACGGCGAGGGAAGATCGACACCTCTACCGTATGGCCATCACCGATCGCACAGCGACATCCACCACGTTAGCGTAGTAGTGGAATACAGTGACAAGTCACAGCATGTCCGTCAGCAGTGTTCGGCGCCGTCTTGTGCAAAGGGGCTTGATTGCTCGCCACCCCTTGTTGCGCCTTCCACTGACTCTCGACAACAGACGCCTCCGACATCTGTGGGGCGTCGAACATCGACATTGGCGGGCTGAGTGGCAGCAAGTCATCTTTTCCGACGAGTACCGCTTCAATTTGTCCAATAACGACGGTCGTATACGTGTTCGACGACATCGCGGTGAACGCAATCTGGAGGGATGCATTCGCCAGCGTCATACCGGCCCAACACCCGGTGTAATGGTATGGGGTGCCATTGGCTACCACTCACGGACCCGCCTACTCCGCATTGAGGGAAATCTCAACGCCCACCGGTACATCGAGGAAGTCGTGAGGGCGGAGGTCGTGCCCTTCGTACAACGCTCGCCTGGAGCGATATTCCAGCAAGACAATGCGCGACCCCATATCGCTCGCATCGTGCAACGTGTGTTCAATGAACACTAGATACAGCTCCTTCCGTGGCCGGTTCGTTCACCTGACATGTCGCCAATTGAACATGTGTGGAGCATGCTTTCCCAGAGGCTGGTCCGCCAGGCACCTCTGCCAGCTTCCACCGCCGAACTCTGGACGCGGCTTGAAGGAGCATGGCAGGACCTGCCACAAGAAGCGATACAGACTCTTATTATCTCAATGCCGCGCCGTGTACAGGCTCTTGTGGATGCGCGTGGTGGCTTCACAACTTACTGACTTGGCATGTGTCCATGTATTTGATGGTACTGCAAATGAAATAAAGTAGTGCCTGTGGCATGGGTGCACAGTACATTGAATATCATTTCCCTAGATCCATTCGTTCTTGGTGTTGCAATTTCCACAAACAGTAGTGTATGTATTCTGGCTACGCCGTGTGTTAGAACATTTTTTTTCTAAAATTAGCAATTAATTCGCTTTTTCAGGGCCCGGCAATAAGAGTTTTTCTGTCGAAAATTCGCATTTTTTGCCCGCAGTATTACATAACTTTCTCTCTACTGCGTAAGCGGTAGCAAAAAAGTAAAAAGGGGGACAAGGTGTGTGGAGCCCACGGGCGCCCCACGTGTAAATCTGCCACTGCTTCTACTACATCAACTGATAATAAAAGTACCGAGTTTCTTCGTCTTCTGCTACTCTAGGCAGCGTCACGTAAATAACAGTCGTTTAAGACTAAACTTGAATTTGATATCCCAAGTAGAAATGCCGATTAGTCAAAGAAAACTAAAACAGAAACAGTATCCTCGGCAGAAACATCTGAAATGAAATTGACTCGTCAGTATATCGTATAGAAGAAGCCCCGGTTACATCATGAAGAGATTCAGAGGTCAGTCAGATTATTGAAAAATTTGAAAGAATATTTCTATACTATTCTTAAAAATAGTTGGAAATGCACGGAAGAAAACTCGATTCCTCCCTCAAGATGGTTACAGAATGGGAAGAACATAGTTACAAAATGGAAAGATTGAAATCAGCTTGCTATTTAAAGAACTGTCAAGCATGACCTGGAACATCTCGCTTTAATGTAGTCACAAAGATTATTTGAATCAGAAATGACCGAACAGGTTACTTAAAAATATTGGTAACTGTTGATACTACAAACTTAAAAATAGTGCGATAACTAGAGAATTAATTTCTAGAAAAAAGGCGTCGCATTCGGATACTATACTGTCACAGTCTTATCCAGCAACATAAAAAAGCTGTGTCTAAATGAGACCAAATTAAATGCGACGACAGGAGTTTTCATTGTTCAATGTGACAAAAAAAAATCTTTCGTATTTCAAGATGCAACTCATAGAATGCTCTGAATTAATGGTTAATCTACCTTGAATCATTTTGTGGCATACTTCAGAGTTCCTGTGGAATAATCCCGAATTCCTGAAACACGAAACGAATTCTCCACTTTCAGTGTAAACTCAGAACACTTCTCACACTAGCTAATGACAGTGTTAACAAACATACATTTCTCGCAAGGGGTCAGTGCCTAGGATAACAAAACAGTGGAAAAAATTATGATGGACATTAAAAAATTATGATTTAAAATCGACATTCTCTATAAAGATAAGGAAAAGAAATATCAGATTAATTAACTGAATCACATCAATTGAATTCCTGTGATACTTTTGAATTTGAATTTAATGGTCATTGAAGATCATGAGCACATGTCAGGCACATTGTAAGATGTTGCGGGCTATTTCTATTAATTACTCTGTGACCGTATAACGATGGTAATTGTCTACGACTGATTGACACAAGTTTGGGGGTGACGCTCTCGCAGACGCTGCAGTAGAAGCAAATAAAAATTTCAATGGTAATCAATTTCTCATAATTCTATCAGGGTCCCATTTCCAAACTTACCAGCCTTATGTAAAACACTTCATAGAATACAATATCATTTTTCTTCTTCAAATTTTTAAGTTGTCTGGTTAAGAAAGAAATTTAAAAAAATACTTTTTAAAAACTTAACGAATTCAATGGAAATATACCAATCGAACAGGCTGGCTTTAGACCTCTACGAAGCTGCGCGGATCAGGTACTAGCCCTAACTACTCACATAGAAACTGGATTTGTCAAAAAACATAAATCAGGGACTGTGCTCCTAGACCTCTCTGTGGCATACGATACCGTATGGAGACAAGGAATGATCTACAAACTCCTAAAAGTGACTAAATGTCTGAGGATCACAAACTTAGTGAATACCATGCTAGTCAACAGACAATTCATAGTATACTACATGAGCGAAGAAAGAAGCCGAGTTTGCAAACTCAACAATGGACTCCCTCAAGGTTCTGTATTAGCTCCATTGTTTTTCAATCTTTACACTTCTGACCTGCCAACTACACGGGCTAGAAAGTTCTGCTATGCTGATCACATAACCTTAGTTTACCAACACCAAGACATGGCCAAGATAGAAATACTAAGTGCTGATCTCACCACTATATCTGAATATTGTAAAGCCTGGAGACTTAAAATAAACTGTCAAAAAACTGAGTCAACTTGTTTCCATCTTAATAATAAACTAGCCCATAACCAGCTCAAAGTAAAATTAGATGGCAAAACTCTAAAATATAACCCGCACCCTAAATATCTAGGAGTTACCCTGAATAGAACTTTAAGTTTCAAAAAATCTGATAAATTCCGCAAACAAACTAAAAGCCAGAAATAACATTCTACAAAAACTTATAGGAACCACTTGGGGCTCATCGCAAGAAGTTCTAAGAACAATAGCTTTAAGCCTGACGTACTCAGCTGCTGAATATTGTGCTCCGGTTTGGTTAAATAGTCCACATACCAAATACGTTGATACGCAATTAAACTGTTCTATGAGAATTATTGCAGGAGTAGCCAAATCCACACCAACCCACTGGCTGCCTGTGCTGAGCAGCATACCACCCCCAGACATGAGGAGAAAGAATGCACTCAAAAAGGAATATGAGAAGATTATGAACAATCCGTTACTTCCTATACATGAAGATATTGGCGCAAGAACAACGAGACAACTGAAATCACGTCATCCATCGATTACAACCGCTCAAAGTTTGGCAGCCTCAGACTACAATAGCTTCAGCGATTGGCAAGAAATCTGGAATAGATCTTCAGTATGGCAACCTATTTTACAGGAAAATCAAAAACCTGGAGTTTTCTCACTTCCATGCAGCACTTGGACAACTATTAAAAGAATACGTACTGGACACGACCGCTGTGCTGATTTAATGCATAAATGGAAGATAAGCCCTAGCCTGATGTGTGACTGCGCAGATGTCAGGCAAACTATACATCACATTGTCAATGACTGTCCGAGAAGGAAGTTTCCTGGAAACCCCCAAGAATTCATCGCAGTAACTGACAATGCAGCCCAATGGGCAAAGGAACTTGACTTAAGGCTTTAGAATCAATTTTTAAACTGTGTACTTGTTCTTTTAATTGTTTTGAATAGCTCTCTTTGTGTGATTTTTTCCTTTTTTTATTGTATTGTTTCCTGCCATACGAATAAAAAAAATTCAATGCATACTTCAAATGAAAGAGCATATTTTGTTCTTTAATCTGGCAAAATAATAAATTTTCTCACAATTACAACACGGGTTACAAGCGATTAACTTAAGCGATGCGAGCAAATTTTCTAAAAGTTTGAAAATTAATAACGCCTTGAAAAAACATCCTTGGAAAAAATTAAAAGCATGTGTTTCATATTTTTGTGAACACTCTTCATAGAAAAAAGTTCAAAAATATGGGACATCAAAGACAAATTTTTATTAAATTTGCGGGACTTGACGTGGAATGACTATTTTTATTTAGTCTCTAAAAAGTATCTTTTCTCATTCAATGTCGATTACATTCGCGTGCGCACCGGGGAAGCCAGGAGAACCCCGCCTCTCGTGATAATTTTGTAAGGGGCCCCGAAGCCTTACGTAATAAAACATTTTATATCTGTAAATATGTTGTATTCCTGATTTTCTCTTTTTTTAAGCTGACAGTTTGGGGAATTGTTAAACGATGTGAAGAAGTGCTTCAAGCCTTCTGACAACAGTATATGTGGTTCAACTATACAGGAAAGACTATGGTCCAAAATAAAATCAATTGTGTTTGTCCATTGAATCTTTAAAGTTTTACTTTCATTCTCTTTGTAGTATATTTTATTTATTAGAACAATATGGCTTGTATAAATACAAAAGTGTAATGGAAAGAGGGCCCAGAAATCTGATTTCTCTTCCCATCTAGTTTTGGTCTGCAGACGTCTTTATAGATTAATCAGAGTATTTTCCAAAAGGAATCGTTTTAAAAGAATGTATAGTTACGTAATATAATACATGTCACGTTTCTCGATCTCAAAATTCAACATGGATACGAAAACCTTCTACCTTAGTGTAAGATTCTCCTCCCAATTCCAACCGGAATGAATTTTCTGTGAGCAAGCTGTGCCACATTCCTCGCTTACAGAATATTGGATTGACTCTCCATTGCAGCATGTTGCATGCGATTTACATTTTTAATATTCTGTGTGGTTCTTACAAGAAAAGTTATGCATATAAATCAAGGGTTAATTAAAGGCAACCGGATGCGTTTCAACATTGGTTTTCATTAATTTGAAGCAGAAGTCTGGACGTGGAAATCTTGAATGTAACTCCAGTTTCTGTCCACTTGCCATGTGCATAAAAAGTTGTGGTTGAGAATCAAATATATGGCGCATTAAATACAATTGTAATTGATCCTACTAAACCTTGAAAGTTCAGAGCACTGCCTACTCTATTGCAATTCACTGCCTCAGACCAGGTGTAATATAATTTCCTGAAGTATGAACTGAAAAAAAAAGTAAAATAACGTGTGTTGTAAAAATGTGTATGCGCAACACGAATACATTTATACATGTTCAAATAAAAAAAACTTTATTTAAAATAACATTTTAAATAAAACTTCAATTAAGATGTTAAGTAATTTTGAAAATATTAGATTTATATGAACTATAGGTTTGTGCATTATACAATATGTTATTTTTAGGTACCGATATTATGTGCACTACTCTTCCATAAAACATTTATGCAACAGACATTCGAAAATATGCATTATAACTAATATTATGTACAATATAAAAATATTAACCCATCGTAACACTATTTCTCGTCATTTTTACGCACAATCCGTTCACCCGACACTTTTCTCTCACTATTCCGCTCAATGAAATTTCGAAGAGTAATAGCAGTTTCGTCAACGGAGGTTTATCAATGCATTTATTCTTCGATTTATTTGTAGTGACACTTGACGTAAGTTACCTGTTACGGTGTCATCCAATTGGGAGCTTGAACATCACTACAGTGACGTCACTATGGTGACGTTCTAGCTCCCGTTTAGATAACACCTTAACAGCTGATTAGCAATTATAAATACATCGAAGTAATTAGCAAACAAATCCATGTGTGAACACAATTCCGAGAACTCCTTAGCAAGCACCTTCGTCTGTGTATCCTTGTATTACAACGTAAACAAATGTATTCTTATACCTGTCGCTAACGACCATGTAGTTGATGAGACAATAAATAAATAAATTTAAAAAAAACAAAAAGCGCCTTCGTAGATTCTTTTCTTTTTCGTATCCTCGTTCGCTCACATTTGCAGGCAAAGCCCTTAAGTTACTTGTAGGAGTTAATGTCACAAGTGTTCATCAACTTTAGCAATTTTTCAGTTTGACTCGACCAAATACTAGAAACAATCGTGAATTTTCAGTTAAATATGCTCAGAAACAGGAAATTGACATTACCTGCAATGAACCACGTACATCGAAACACAAATTACATAATTAAAATGTATATTTATTAATATAAATATAGTCAATAAGCATGAGTAACGACAAACGTTTTCAAGGAAAATTTCCAAAGTAATGAGGAGTTAGTAGTAAATACGTTGTTTATGAATAAAATAGGTAAAATTTGCAATATTTGAGTCATAAAATAATGTGTAAAGAATTGCAAATTGAGAGTCTCGCACACATACAAACTGAACATACTTCTAACTACAAAGGGAAAATACGCATTTGCATGGAACTCCCGTTCTTAAAAATATTTACACACAGCTCTTTGTAACCTCCGATACTGAGTGGTTCACAGACTCACAAGCGAAAATGTCATGCATCGTAACATTATTAAGTGAATTCGTAGCTATTTAAATCGATAAAAAATGTAAAGCATGAAATTCTCCGGTATGGAACTCCACACTAAAAAAAAAAGTATGAAGAGCTTCACAACCTCTGCATGCCCTTCACCGGCCATGCTGTAGTACGTTTGGTGGCGGCTTCATGTCCACCATTGGAAACATTTCGTGTCAAAAATGCCTTGGCCGGAGAGGTTGATGATGATGAACGTCTCTGCCTGCCGTCTGTGCTAGCTAATGAAGTTGTTCAAAATAGACCGAACTATTAAGATTACATTTATTTTATTGGAGAGCGCGCATACAGATTATTTTAACGTCCATTGAGGGGAAAGTAGTAAGAGTATAGAGGTAAAAGATTCCTACCCATGAAACTAAATTGACAGTTTTATAATGCTGCATTCACGTTTCGTTAATATAAAATGTGCTGTTTTAAGAAGCGTGATAGTACAATTGCTCAGAGTCAAAGTGTTATTCCACAACTCGAGGACTAGCGGGTTCGATTCTCTGTCTGCGTATATATTTTTATACATTCTACATTGTCATAAAATCCGCTAAATTACAACAGCTATGGATATTTATACATCACAAATGATTCAGTCCAAATGAGTCAAGAAAATATATTAAAATATTGTTAAACAAAGAGTCAAGAAAACAAAGAGTCAAGAAAATATATTAAAATATTGTTAAACAAAGAGTCCTTTAAATATACTTTAAATAATAAAAACAGGTATAGTATGGATTTAAGTTGACACAACAGAAAGTGCAATCTCCCGAAACCAATAAACGCAGACACATTGAACTTATTCTCTGAAAAGTCCAGTTACCCAAGATAGCTGATTAAAAATAAAAATATTTTCCCCTACAAATTAGTTAATGTTTTTTCAACTAAATGTCAAGTTGTGGATTCAATACGCTCTTAATGGTGCTCTTATCTTCATGCGTTTGACAGGAACATGGAGTACAAAGCTAGACGCGTTGCAATTCCAGTGTCAGTGTTTCGAATCAGAACAATGTAATCGTGCAACGAGGTGATGAACGCGTTTCTATTTGAACATTTCAAGCGACTCATTTTTCCAACAGATTTTCATATTTGTATTTAACCAGTGAATATGTTTTCATTTCAATGAAAGTTCTGTGGAAAAGATGATAATTTTGCAATGAAAATGTAGTTTATGTTTTTCTCTCTCTGCAACTAAACGAAATAGTTAAATCCTCCTTTACAGTGGACGTACATTTATTCCTTTGAAACGACACGAGAATTGAAGTAAATAGTAATAGGCATAATCAAGGTAAATAATAATATATGTTGATTTCGTGAAGGTTTTACAATTACTCAAAGGAAACTAGTAAATTATATTTTAAATTCTTTTTAAAAATACAATGTTAATGTCATTGATTACTAGATATCAAATATTTAGGAAAAGTCCTATTTTATTTTAATAAACATTCAATTTGAGTATAGTATGTGTACAAATTACGTACTAATGGTGCTGGGTCGTTCCACACAAAAAGTAGTAGGTAATCTCACACTACATCCCAGAATTTAAAAATATTTTGCCATGTTACCTCCATCAACCGATACAATATTTTTGCCTCATCACCCATTGTTTAGCAAGAATGGGCACTTGAAATGTTAGGTTAGCAGTGTGTAGACCTTCCTTTATGATACTTTCCTGATGATTAGAAAACAAACAAAAATATGAAAGTGACATGTATTTAAAGAAGAAATGTAGAGGATAATTTTCCACACAAAATATTTTTTCACTGCAAGTCTTTAATAATTAGACAGTAAACAAATTCTAAAAAGTGCAATAAATGGAACTGTAATATTTTTAAATTCTTGAATTTTCGAACACAAATTACTGAAACTACTTTTTCATAACTGAAAATTTAATCATGGAACCTTGAATGGTTTTAAAGTTATGAATAAATAATTCTTATTGGCGCTCTGTAAACGTACTCGACTCAGCTGCTACAGTCGCCGCGTCGCAGCACTCTTCGTCAGCACACGGCGTTACGTTTTTTCTCCACTCTACGTTGGTGGATTTCACAAAACCACTTTTCTAGAAACTTCAGATGAACTACAGTACGTTCTCCCAACAATTTTGTTTGCAGAAACTCGAATCACTGCGTGGACACTCCGTGTTCCCGGCACACTTTTCAGGCCCACGAATCTTCGCTTATTTAAAAACTCTCCCTCTGCATCATGTTCCTCTTAGCTGGTAAAAATAAAATAAATTTCTTCCACATTACTCTTCGCCCATTTAGAAAGTTTGCTAGGGGTAATGTTACAAGTTCCTTAAAGGTTTGCTAGAAGTCTCTTGATGATTCCTCCGTGTGCCGTCACTGGGACCTTTTCCGTCGCTTATGGCAAAAAAAAAGTGCCCTTAAGCTGGGAAATGGAAATTTTCCTTGTGATACGTGACATTGAAATCCTTTTTTTTTTTTATATTGACCTGTCGCGCCAAAACACATTGTTTTGGACTTATTTCAGCAAAACTCGAGAACCCGATTTTGTAATTTGGGTGTCTTTTTTTACTTTCTCGCCCTTTTTAATTTTTTAAATTCTCTAAAAGTGACCGTTTTTTTATCTTTTTTCTTCGTACGAATTTTCTCGGTTTTGTATTCGCGAAGTTAATGGTGATTGACCCAGAGGAATAAAAATGTTATTAACATTACTGATAGTGGGTGCCGCTGCACCTCCTGGCGTTACGTACTCGTCCTCACTTGACTTTTTCTTTTCATTGTTTTACTTGAGTCACTAAGATCTGTATTACGTATTCTTAAATTTTTGAGACGACACGGACCGCATATTGCTTTTACCTGCCTTTACATTAGGTATTTTTGTCCGCATTGCCTCTGTTTTTTTCTCTTACCCTCTTAAAATAAGTTGATTAATTTCAAATAGAGTACCCGTCTTTGCAGTTTTATTACTTTTATGAACGTCAGAATTATTTTAATTATTGAGTACATTGTGTCATCCTCCATGTTTAACCCGTAATAGTTGCCAAACTGTTAAAGATATTAATTCCATTAATTGTATTTTAACTGTTCATTATTAGTGTATTAACATATACTAAAATATTTAAAAATCTGAAACTGTCAGAAAACCTGAAATTTTGCATGGCATGACTGCTCAACAGCACATTCTTCTTGGCACTATTTCGTATGCAATATTATACTAGTTAATAGGTGGTATTATTATAATAGTTCTTGAACTTGCAAAACTGTTTCCAATCAAAACCAACCAAAAATCCACTCTAAGATTCTCATTCAGATTCTTAGGTTGAGCACACAGTCCACGTTATTCCCACACCACCAGCTTCTCAATGTCAGTTAAACTTAACCATCCCGACGCTTTAAAAACCAACATAGGCATATGTATTTAATTTTCAAACATTGATAGGTTTTCAATGCCATTATTTCATGCTCTAGTTTTAAAGGATAGCTTTAATTAACAAACAAATTTATCATCAATATTGCAGTTTTGCAATGTTATGTTTTTTTGCAATTTACGAAAATCCGAAAATGCAATTTTCGAAAATACACGTAGTTCTCCGAAAATGTGTTCTGCGTCTTTTATATCAAGATACATTGCATAATTCGAGAAAAACACATTAAAAAATAATTGGAGTAATTTTTTATAAAATCTCGTTTTTAAGATTGTGTTTCGCGCAACAATCAAGTAACGTTTTGAAATTATTTAAAGACCTACTGTTTTGCAACAGATTTAATAAAAGAAACATATTCCTTCTGCAATATTGTAGTTACGAGAAGATGGAAGTTTTGTAATTTTCGAAAATAGAGAACACAATGAAAATGAGACCTGCTATATTTTTTAAGCCTACTTGGCTCTTTCTGATGAAAAAAATTACAAATTCGAAGACATTTTTGTAAATCTTGAAATGTTTGTTTCCTTTTTGAAAATTTGCTTCAGGTAAATACCCCAAAATCAAATCATTCATCAATTAAAGCGAAAAAAACTAGCGTCAAAAACTAAAATCAATTAAAGCGACTATTTATATTCGTTCATAAATTTATTTTCTTCACAAATGATTACGTTTTCAAAGACTGGTGTGTTGTATTAGTACCTCAGAATAGATTATTTTAATAGCATTTTTAAAACGAGTTTTGAAATAACATTACAAGAAAATAATAACACAAGTGATTTTTTTATTCGATTTTTATTACATGTTCAGTTCTAGAAAGATTTCATTAGGTCTCTTTTATTATCTGTTAGTAAGTTTCTTTGATATTCTTCAAAAATGTATACTATGCTCTTCATTAAAGCTTCAAATTTGACCGAAAAACATATTTTTTTTTAAATTTAATTCAGAAAAAAATAATAGAAACGTCTAAAATGAAAACTTCAAACCAATTGGGCATCATTTACATATCATTTCTAAAACATTTGAGCAAAATATGGGACAAACGAAATTATTATTTCTGATGATAAAGTTGTTGTTTTTTTCATTTAAGTACGTTAAAATTATATTTTGACATAAATCGCTATACTTTACTATCACCAAGGCTTATATATCTGAAATGACAAACCGAGTCAAGTTAACATCTAGTTAATTAGTATGGTACCGGGTGTCCCACCAACTATGAGCCACCCCCATAACTTCTAAACCGTTCACGGTATCGACATGCAGTTTTCTCCCAACAATGCGGAATCATGGGGCAAGTAATATGCCGTAGAGGTATAAATCAGGGACCGAAAAGGTATTGAATACCGGTAAAAAATACCGGTATAATACCGGTATTTTTCCATACCTTTTTCAAATACCTTTACTCTTTTATACCGGTAAAATACCTCTAATTGTTACAGGTTGTTTATACTCATTTATACAGTCCAAATGGTAAATAATGCATTATGTATCATTGTTAAAAATAATGTTACTTTTCTTGTGATGCTCAGTATAGTCTCTAATTGTATAGAAGCAGTTATGCAGCAGAAACGATTTCACTTGGGATTTAAACTTTTCTATTGAATTTATATAGGACGTCTATACCGGTATGGACGTCCATAAACGTTATATCGGTATTATACCGGTATTTTCAATGAAGAAATATAGCTTACCATCCATACATGTTGAAAAAATAGGTTACTTTAGTTAATAATATCTCACAAAATGTTTATTAATAAAATATCATTTCATAATTGTTATTTATTGTTTAAATTATTATTTTGTATATATAAAACAACTGTATTAAATTCTATTCTTATTATTGTAGATGTTTTGTTTTCGGGCGTTTACGTTTTCCATACGTTGTATGTATTGAAAACCTCCCTTAATTTAAACTTCGGAAAAGTTGAAATATGAAATAATAATTATTGATTCCATTGAAGAGAACCTTTTCGTAGTGTCCTTCATCGAGCTATCTCCCATCTGACCTGAGAGATGACCTAAGCCTGTCTTTGTATTTCGCACATGGAGAGGCTGTCAACGTATGCGCCGGCCGTAGGCGTAGGACCGTTTCTTCCCTCCCCGACCCCTCCTTCGGCGAACTGAGGAAGCGTTGACACCTTAAGATAATCACGAACGCTCAGGCTTTCTGGCCCAGTTTTGTTATTGTTAAAAAATGATTTCCTTTTACTTCATTTCACAATTAAATCTTAATTATACATTAAGAAATAGGGCTAAAATAAAATGTTATTTTCCTGGTTAATATGAAGGGTTTAATATATTTTGACATTAACTGCAACTATTGAGAAAATTTGTAATAAAAGTAAATTATTATCTTATTATTATTACATTATTATTATTATTACTATTATTATTAGCTATTAACATCGCATGTGGGCAAGGGTTCCCTTCTACGCGGGTAACTTACATTGTAAAATGCATCTGGAGGAGCCCACTTCGAGAAGAGTGTTTCTTCCTTAATAATAAGAAATATATACTAACATTATTAATTAATAAAAAAGAGTTCATCAATATTAACATTTTTACTTTTTAATTAAAATTAACATTTCATTTAAATAAGAATAGTTAGTGTCTATTAGCATTCAATGTCAATTTTTAATATATTGTTTTAGTTATAATTAATAATTATATATAATTAATTTATATATATATATATATATATATATATATATATATATATATATATATATAATTATTAATTATGGTGCAGAATAAGGAAACTGGGCAAACTGAAAAAATTATTTTCGGGAATGTTAGTGATACGATCAAATTTAAGCAAATGATCGTATTTAGTGATAAACACAGTCGGGCAAGAAGGAAGTTTGGTATGCGTGGGAAGACTCATTTATGGATAAGACACGTTTCTCCATTTTTTATCGCTACTAGAAAGGACAAGATTTATACGGAGAAATTCGATAAATTTTCAACACTATGACGTGTCGCCAAGCTCTGCGCCCGGACGTGAGGTCCAAGGTCAGCGAACGAGCTCGTGTTGATGTCTGCGAAAGACCGTTGGCTGGTCCCTCCGTCTGACGACAGAACTCGACTTCCCAGTCAACGGCAGAACTCGACCTAGCTAGAATATGTGTCGAAAATCCGTTACCCTCGGGACTCGAACCCTAGGACCTCCCGCTCAGAAACTCTGCCGTGTAAATAGTTGTTTCCTCTGAGCCATCTCAGCGGAAAAAAAATCACAATGAATTTCCCCCAAATACCTGTATGATTCTACTGAAATACCGGTATTTTCATAGGAAAATACCGGTATTTTGATGAGAGAATACCGGTATAATACCTTTAAATAGAGGTATTTTACCGGTATAGACGTCGGATAAAGGTAAAATACCTCTAAAAATACCGGTATTTGACGTCTTTTACCGGTATTTTTAAAGGTATTTTGAATAAAGGTATAATAGAGGTAAAGGTATTTCTATACCGGTATAAATACCTTTACCGCTATTATTTCGGTATTCGGTCCCTGGTATAAATACATTTATTTGAACTGCAATTGGATATGACCAGGTGGCAGTTAAGTAACAATAATTACAACAACAACAACAATAATAATAATAATAATAATAATAATAATAATAATAATAATAATAATAAAGGAGTACAGTACAAGCCGAAGATAATCATACTATCACTAATATTAAGTATTATAACAATTATTTCAACTCTGTCATGATATCCAATAATTATATATTGGTGATGCTAAAATTTAATACAAGCTACATAAATATTGGCTAAGTTAGATTTTTTTAAAATTCATTTATCGCGTTCACTACACTGCACTACACTACACTACACTACACTACACTACACTACACTACACTACACTACACTACACTACACTAGACTGTTTTGTTTTGCATTACACTGACCAGCACTTCACTGCACTTCACAGCAATTAGTTACTCAATCAACATCTATATTCTCAGCTTGTTCTAACTTATTTCTAAAACTTCAGACTCTTAGAGGAAAAGCTTTCAAAATTGCTGCGGGTAAACTGTTCCAATCTCTAATTGTTGTTACAAAAGGAAAATTTCCCAAGATCTGAATTTTGTTTCCTTGTTCGGATTTTGTGGGTGTGAGCGCCTCGGCCGAAATAATTTGGTTTTTCTAGAGTAACCTGAATTTCCTTCCAAGCTGGTTGACCTACGTACGATTTATAAAGAGCGCAAAGCCTCGCCATTGTATTGTTGGAAATATTTTTAGTTTTCGAGAAATTTAATCATCTTTGAATTTTTACATAGAACAGCAGTAGATAGATCCTACAAAGAGGAATCCAATGATGTATCTTATGTTAGTATTTTGATCGAAATTTTAGTATAAAAGTAGGCTTTCTAACATGCATTTTTAAATTAAACGGACATTATTTCCTTTAATAACTCTTGCAACTGTCGTCTATGGAGAAGATGGCCTTCGCTTCGCGGCGCGCCGCCATCCGTAAATAGGCTCGACGCCGCGAAGACTACCTTCTCCAAAGGCGACAGTTGCAAGGGGAAATATTGTCTGTTTAATTTCCGAAGATCACTGCCACCTTCCACGATAAAAACATACACTACACTTACGGGACTAATGACCTCCGTTGACGCGCCCGGAATCACTAATCAATCAATTCACCTTAAATTCAATTTTCCACATTTTCCCCGAGAGAATTAATATTTTCCTCTGGATTGAAATAACACAAAGGCTGTCCTTCGAGGGAATACACTAGAAAGTTTAGTTGATGCACTACTAATGACTAATTCTTTTACGGTAAAATACTTTACTACTGAAAACTTTTTATATTTATTTAACCCACACAATACCTGTTAGTCAGACTGCTGAAAAGCGTGACGTATAATACTTGGTCACATGAAGAAAAATATTAGATTTACTGTAACCTAATAGCTCCGTAAATAGTATGGTAGAAATTAATGATCTTGGAAACTGTTGATAGCAATAAAACTCCTAATAAGTACATACATATTTGTAAAAATGAAATATTCCTTTCATATCATTGTAGAAACACCAGGAAATTGTTGTGTTCAGAATCGTTTAATTATGCAAGAGTAATACTGTTATACATACTATAATTTTTGTATACCAGGATTATAAACGACATTTTCTGTGGCAAGAAGTCTTTCATAAAAGGGCACAGCACAAATTATGGCGTATTAGATTTTACGGCACGAAAAATTGCGTCATCACACATTCAGCCAATCGCAACGAGAGAATCATGGGGAGGTAGCGGTAAACGAACAGCTGACCACAGTTTTCTCGCACAAATGTCAAATACCTGAGACGACACAAGCAAGTTGTTTCGGAAAATTAAGTTTGCTTTTCTTAAAAATATATAATGCTGTTATACAAAAAAAAAATTGCGTATGCAACTCGTGTTGTTTTTTAATTGTATTTATTGCAGTTATGTTGCTTTATTGCATTCGTACACATTTCAAAATTTGGTCCTAACGTCACTCCTTTTCAAAAGATGTACTCATGCACTAAAGTTTAACATTATAAACGAATTGCATAAACTACTATTAAATGTACGTCTGCTACACATCAGTCTAATTTGTAGAAAAGCAAAAGCTTTGCCTCGGATGCAGTGATTTATTTCCTGTTACCATGTAATAGCTTTGATTTTTTCCTTTCTCGCCTTATTATGTTTACAAACTAAAGAGAAGGTATTGAAATGCTGCGTCGGAAATCGGTGTTTTTCGATTGATTGATTGATTAATTTTTTCGTGTTTCCGGGCGCGTCAACTGCTTAGGTCATTAGTCCCGTTAGTGTAGTGCATGTTTTTTTTTCTCGAGAGATGGCGGTGATCTTCCCCTGCTGGATGGCGAGATCCGGCACCGACCTACCGTCGGCTAGTGGGGTTTCCCCCTAACCAGGACTCTCCCACCAGCGGGGCACCGCCCCAGCCGGGACAAGCTCTAAGCTCCCGACCGGTCTCCCGGAATATGTGGCAGTGTATTGCATGTTAGTGTAAGTGTGTGTGTGTGTAAGGGGAGAGGATAGGACAAGGAAGAGGAAGGACAGATCGCGCGCCGTCCGTGGCCCGTTTGTTAGGGTACTGCTCCGGCACTCGCCTGGTGTTGATCGGAGAAACCACGGAAAACTACCGATCAGAGCAGCCGGCCGCTAGAATTCTCCTCCAGACAGCAACTGAATTCGACCTAGATGAAAAGCTAGTGTCGAAAATCCTGCCACCGTCAGGACTCGAACCCCAGGACCTCCCGGTTAGAAGCGCTGCAGGGTGTTTTTTCGACAGATTCTTTTTTGTCGCACCCTGGTAACAAGAAAATGGATACATTTTGTTCCTGTATGCAGTAAATTACTTCATCTAACACTTGCGTAGTCAGAATCCACGTTTTGTGGATCACTGATATCGAAAATGGCCAAAACGTCTGTCTGCCCAACGAGGTTGCGCACATAGGAACGGACGGACAGACATATTGCTATCAACCAATTTTTCGGTATCAAGGATTCACAAAATCTGGATTGTGACTACCCAACGTGTTAGAGGAAGGAACGTACTATATACACACACCAGATTTATCCGCATTTTGAATACCAAGGTCCCACAGATGAGAGTTGGTCACAAAATCACCTTTTTTTTCTGCAGCATTACAACACTTTCCGTATATTTCGTGGGTAGTAGGCAAGAAAGTAAAATTTCGGTGAGGTAGGGCATTTATGTGCACCTCCTCACTTCGTCCATCCCACACTTCCTATGTGGCTGACTGAAACCCCTTCCACCAGTTTATGAATCTCTTCAATTTGGCGCACAGTGAACGCCCGGTACACTTAGCCCCGTGGCCGTGGCGACCTTGGGTGCAGCTTATTCCCTGGAGTGGCAAAACAGGCGGCGGCGCAAGAGGCGGCCGAGACCTTGAGGCAGGACTCCCGCGACGGCCGTCGTCTCGCGGGCCCAGCGGGCGGGGAGCGGCAGCCGGGAGGGTGGCGCGCGGGGCGGTGGGCGCGGCTGCCTGGAAAGACAGCGACAGCGGCGCGCTGGGCCCACCTTTCCCGACGCGGGGGCGCGTGGCGGGTGGCGGCAGCGGCGACGGCGGCGGCGGCGGTGGCGGGGAGAGGGAAGGCCCGCGCACCGGCGTCGGTATTGATCTCGCGTGGCACACGGGGGCCGATGTTTCGGGACGACTAGTATACATCGCGGTGGCGGCAGCGACGGTGGTGGCGGGGACAGGATGGTGGCGGGGGCAGCGGTGGTGGCGGTGGTGGTGGCGGCAGTGGTGGTGGTGGTGGCGATGGCGCTACGCAAACGACGGGGGAGAGCGCCGGTTCGCCTCGCCGCGAATTAATGTGCCACAAGCGGCCCACGGACCCGGGTGGACGGCGGCGGTGGCGGGGGCGGGGGCGGGGGAACGAGCAAGAGCAAAGGCAAGGGCGGGTGCGACTGGGGTGGCAGCGGTGTGGCCGGCGCGGGGGGATGGAAGGTGTTGCTAGTAGTGGCGGAGGGAGCGGTGGCTGGGGTGGCTGTTGGCCTTCGGTGCGGAGCGGTGGGGCTCGGCTGGCGGCGAACGCAGCTTCTGTAGCGCGTTGCGGCCACTGCCGGCTACCGAAGCCGCTCTTTTCACGCCACGAGTACTTCCATCCTTGTTGAAGAGAGCGGCTACGTGCACATTTACGCACGCGCTCGCCCCCTCGCCGCCTCTTGCGCTCTCGTAATCGCGAGCATTCATATCTGCTCTACGCTGCGCTCTCGTTTTCGTTTTAATGCGCTCTCACTCGCGTCCTTCGCCTTTCCATCTGGCGTTTACTACATTCCCTTTCATTCTTTCATTTCCACCGTCGCCGCCCGTTCGGCAGCTCGCTCGTCTGGCATCACTCCAATTCGTTGTATTGTCAGCCTCATCCACGTTTTCACTTCCACTTTCTCTATTTCGCTTTGGCATACCTTTAGCTTTAAATCAAGTTGTCGTCGTCCTATTCATATTTTTTTTTTATTTTCGTAGTAGTTTTATAATCATTTTTACTTCTCTCGTTACTTATTTCTCATCATTTCTTTGCATTGAAAACGTTATCTATCTGCTTAATTATCTTTTGGAATAATTGCTATTTCATTTCTTTCCGTCGTTCTTAATTTTTTTCCGATCCGTCCTCGCACTATCATTAATTTCTTAACCACATTGCCTTTAATCCTTTTCTACGTTCCGCTCAATATTATATTGACATTCATGCTGCGCGTGTTCTGCCTACCCTGGCTTTCATTTTCGACTAGCCCTACATTCCATATCTGCTCTTCCATCCTGTTCCCTCATCTCCATCGGATGATCGTCTCCGCGTCCGGTGCTCGTCGCGGCGTCACCATCTCCGCCTCATCTCCGCCGCTCTCGCATTTGTCCCTCTCTTTCCGCTCAGCGCCGTCCCGTTTCGTTTCCGTCTGGCGTATCCGCGCTTGTCAACGCCCGCGTCTCCGCCTCCACCTCCGCCCCGCCGGTGACCCCGCCCTTGAGCGCCTCCCCCTCCGCTTTCGTTTTCCACCGCTTTCCCGCGCGGGCCTCCTGTTCGCAACCTGGTGATGGTCGATGCAGGTGGCGGCAGCGGGAACGGGGCGGGCAGGCAGCTGGCAGCTGGACGTTGCCTCGTTCCGCTCCTTCTCACTCTATGCAACGACGCCGCGTTGCGGGGCGCGTCTGAAACGTCTGGGGCAGCGAAACGCTCTCCTCCACACTTCGCTTCCTTAGAGCTAAATTAAAGTATAGAATGTTTTACATACAAGTGAAAAGTGGGAGAGGTATTTAAGGTGGTTAGAGCGAGATATTTCCTAGTAGATAAAGATTCATATTACGTTTAAAATATTTATTTATGAGACAAGTGGTATGGTGAGACGTACATAAACAAAATACGGATTCTTATGCGAGTTTTTTTTAATTATACGAATGAAATGTTTCATAGATGTAAAATAAAAATATTTCAATACCACATAAAGATGTACCGTTGACTAGTTTCTTAAATAGTACCAACAGATGCGTGCCCAAGGAATGAAAAATTAAGGTATACGATTGAAAGCACAATTATGCAATTGGCAAGAGCAAAATTACAAAAAGTAACTTTAAAAACATGTTTCTATACTTTTTTTTACATTTTACAGTGATCATTAATAATCGCTAACATTTCCTCGTCTGAGTAGGGCGAAAAGTTTTTGGTAAATTGAGCAACACCGTAATGTCCTTGACATTGGTTTACCTGCTCCGTGATCATGCTGGAAGAACTTTTACTGAGGACTTGCCATTCGATTTGAATGAAGCGCCCTATGCACGCGGTGTTGTCGAGTTGCAAACCGTTCCGACCATGAAGGAAGCACGCACACGTCTCCCTTTGGACTGATTCGGCTTATCATTTTGCAGAATTCTTCCATTTGAAGCGGTCGATATTCCTAAAATTGCGCGTATTGATTCTTCTAGATGCTAGCTATCCAAGAAAGAATTTTTAAAAACATTTTCAACAGTTAGTTTTCTCACAATTTTCAAAATGTAGGCCCACTCTATCAGGTCACCGTAAGAGCCTGTGTTAAAACGACAAACTTTATGGTATCATTACTCGAAAACTAAATAGTGAAATCGTTTCAAATTCTACCAGAACACAGAAGAACCTCTCATCTTTCGATTAATATAATAAAAAAGACAAGTTAAAGATAACACATCTCGCTCTAAGCACCTTAAGTGAGAGCCATCTGTGTAAGGTGGAATGTTTTCGTATGAAAATACTGTGGTTCATATGAAGGTGGTGTTGTCAATCACTTTTTATTGCTGCGTTGTTGATACTTTTCTCACGAAGAATGGCGTTACAGGATGAAACATAAATCATGAACGGTTTAGCATTTTTTTGATTTTAGGAGCTAATACGTACCATTGTTAGTGTAATCTGAATAGCATTTTACATGCCTACGATATGTTTCAGCCATTAATTTAAGTGAGGAAATGTTGAAACTTCGCAAGGAATAAGATCTGCATTAAAATACAAAAAACAACAACATCTGAATCATTTGTTTTCTTTATATACATTTTTTCTGAAACCTCTATAATACTTCATATGCTCCCAATAAATAATAGTAAAAGGTCAAACGGAGACGTAAGAATAGGGGACACCTCTAAATTTTGGACATTGAAATTTCATGACAGAAATACAAGGGGTTAATGGAAATATTTCTTCTCAATAATGAACATATTTAATAATGCACGCCGACACTGGAAACAACCTCCCAAATTCAATTAAATTTTCTTAATCACGGACCGCCCGGAAGGAAACTGTCGCAGTTTCTAGAATTTTTCACAATATGCACAGCATTGAGAATTAGCGTGTTTGTTTTGTTTCATGGAACTAGCGAACATATTTATATTTAAAAAAGCGGATAGCAAACTATTATTTGTGATATTCTTAACACGTATGTATCAAGTACGCTACCAAGTCGCAGAAACGCAAACGAATGGAATTAAAGGGAAAAGCTGAAGTAGGCAGTGTCTACAAGGCAGGTTGCGACAAATTGGCCGTGCTCTTTGCTGTGAAACAACACATATCAGTGACATATTAACGTACAAATATTTTAAGAATACGGAAAGTTATATAACCACGTCTGAAATAAAGTGACTTGATCTATTAAATCACCTAAGTATAAAGAAGCTCTACCAAGAAAAATCTTAATTAATAACGTAAAGTCAGTCTAGTCGAAAAAGTTCCAAATCCTGCTGATGTAATTGGTTCGAGTAAATGGGTCAACGCCTCTATCGTAGCTTGGTCTCAATTTCGAAACTTCATGCTAAGTTTTGTTCAGTCTCACCAAATTGATAGACAGTTATAACCTCATTAGTGGTCACGCCTGTCATTACCTGATGAACAAGTTAAGCAGCACTTATGGGAGGCACAACTTCGAGGCATTAAATTTGTCGCATCCAATCTGCATGTACGTCGTATAAACGAACAGATGAACTAGTCGTAATACAACAACACATACTTTCTCGCATTATTTGCAACGACTAATTTATATTCAATTTTCGAAAATTCAGATACTTTAATGAAAAGTAGACCTGACTTATTTTTTGTGTCCGCTCTATCCGTGAAAAGTTTAGATTCTTCATGAGAAAATGTTCTTTTTACAAATTGTATGAACTTCAAGCAGAAATTATGCAAAAAATACTCGTTTTTAAAAATATATGACCTATTTTAAACAACTATTTTTAGAACAGATTTTATTTAAAAAATATCTTCAATATGTAATTTTGCAATATTAATTTTTTGCAATTTTCGAAAATTATGAGTTCAACGAAATTTGGACCTGTCCCATTCTTTTAAGCATGTCTTGTTTTATCCGTGAAAAAATAAAAAATAAAAACTGGAGTTGTTTTTGAGAAAGTTTTGTTTTTTATAATTCCCTTAATTTCAAGTAGATATTACGCACAAAGTACTGGTGACCATTTTTGAAGATCTGATTTGTTAGAAAAAATTTCATTAAAAGATGCATTGTCAGTCATAAAACACTTCAATTTTTTATTTACCGCATTTAATTAAAACAAAGTTTTCCACCATTATTCATTTCTTTCTTTAAGTTTGTAGTATAATCATAACATAGTTTGCATTATTTTTTCTTTTCTTTGTTGCAACACATGTTTTTGTATAGTTTTCTGTACGTATGACAGGATACTACTTTGTTAAAATGGTTACTTGAGTATGAATTGTCTTTGTGCCATATCTCAATTTACTTAAACTGCACATGAGCATTTCCTCATTCGGGTACCGGTATCTGCTGTATTTGTTAACTAATGTAAAAATGAATAAATTTTATTATTATTATTATTATTATTATTATTATTATTATTATTATTATTATTATTGTTATTATTTAAGACAAAAACTTCTACTTGCAATATTGTATTTTTGCGATTTTAGCTTTTTGCAATTTTCGAAAATTCAGAGAGTTTGCCAAAAGCGGGTTCGGCACCCCTTTTTTATCGTTCTATAATACATAAGATATGAAAATTTAAAGAAAAGATTTGGAGCCTTTCTGAGAAAATAATTGTTTAAAATTTGCCAGTATATCACGCAAAATTATAATCGATAAATACAAAAATATACTCGTATATTCGTAAGATTGTATAAGACTTTTATTTCAATATCTATGTTTGAAGCAGGGACCGAAAAGGTATTGAAAATACCTCTCAAATACCGATATTTTTTCATATCCCTTTAAAACACCTTTATTATTTTTCTTAAAATATCTTTACAGGATGTCATTACAGGCATGGACGTCCATAAAGGTTATATTGGTATTTTCAATTAAAAATAATATCGTCCACAACATCCATTCAAACAGTGAAAAGAACCTCATTTCCTTAGCGATTCTTCACAATGCGTATTATTAAATAAAATACCACGCATATTGTAACGTATTGTAAGGCTACAGCTAGAAATCGCCACAAAAGGGCGGCGGCAGAGGATTAGACGCCAGGGGCCAGGCAGGATGTGACACGCCGAGGTATTCTGAGAAATCCTAAGAGCTAGGGAAAGGGATGCCCAAAGTGCGGGACAGCGCAATTTTGCCGCGTGCCGCGTGACAAATTCTTGGAATCCATGGAAATGGATGTCCAAAAATGCCTGGCAAAGCAGCTAGTGCGGGCTGTGTGCAAAACCCAGTGACGTTTCAGGTCACGTGGGTGGTAGCTATATAAGAGCGAACGCAGAGCGCGGGGGCGGGGTTTGTTGAGCTGAGAGGGAACCCTCGTGCGAACGCACAAAAACTTGCGCCCAGGGCGGTGCGGAGCCGAGCTAAGCTCGTGCGGCAAACCATGTGTTGGGACGCCGTTGTGGACTATATCCACTGGTGACAGAGGTCGCCGGAGCTGTCTGCTGTGTGCGGGAGGCTCGCTGAGGAGTGGCGCGGGTCACGAGTCAGTTATTCATTTTTAAGGATCGCTCCTGCGATCAGGGAAGTAAAGATCTACCAGAGCTGAGTAACTTAAATTATTACTGTACATATTGTGAATAAACCTGTACATATTTATCATTGAAGCTCGTGTCTGTGATTGTGTATTCCCACGACGTCACAATATGTACACGCTCGCACACGCCCGCGTACGCAGCTTATTTTCGAAGTTTGGACGTTTCCTCCCTAGATACTATGTATAGTAAATTACTTCTTCTAACACGTAGTGTAACCAGAATGTAAGTTTTGTGGGTACTTGACACTGAAAATTCGATTGGCGGCATAACGTCCGTCCGTCCGTCCATCTGCGGTCAACATTAGCGCCTAAACCGTTCAGCCGATTTTCTCCAAAACTGATATTCCCCGATCGATCTGAACGAACTCCAGGTTTGGGAGTTTCAAAGTTTTTTTTTGTTTTTTGTTTTTTTGAGAGCACTTTGCATGAATCCTCAAAAACTTTCGCGATATTAGTCAGATCGATCGAAGAATAACAATTCGGTTTTTGGTTTAGCTGCTAGCATTTTTCCCAGACAGATGAGCCAACGGACGTTTAGCCACCAATCGATTTTTCGGAATCAAAGATCCACCAAATGTGGCTTTTGGCTGCAGAACGTGTTAGAGAAAGTAATTTACTACATAGGAACAAAATGTACCCACTTTTTCGCTTCCAGGGACCGGCAATAAATTTTTCGGCCGAAAAATCTCATTTTTTTTCCCGCAGTCTTAAAATACTTTCTCAATACTGTCTCCGGAGTGTGCAAGACTGTAAAATGAAAGGAGTGCGATGAAGTAGACCATTCTTTTAAAAGTTCGTGACAGAATAAGGTTGGAAATCTCTGATCTAGTTCATACCATGCGTGTTCTAAAAAACCTTTTCTAGTCGGACATTAAATAAAAAATTAGAATATTAAACTAATGGATTTTCAGCGGCGCCTTTGGGCTTTTGTGACTCACAAGCAACAGAGGTTTCCTGGAAGAAACTTCTCTTATCTCTGCCATATTATTTTACACAGGGCCCTTCTTGGAAAAACAAAAAGATAATCAAATATTAATTTCACTCTGGTCGGTGCTTGTTTTGGTTGTTGAGGAGGAAGGAAACCGGCAGCGTTTGCTATTGAGTCTGAAAATATCAGATAATATGATTCCGTCTCATCTTTCATTGGGAATATTACGGAGATAATAGTTTCTACATAGCTATGTGAATACAGAGTTTCTTCGAATTTAATTTCTCCCCTTACTTAGTAAGAAGAGAAGTAGTCCTCTCGAGATAAAGATCTGGACATTTCAAGTTAAGCCATCTTTATTTAATACAAAAATCATCTCCCGCCACGCGTGAACTGTGCAAAGCCCAACTAAATCTAGATCACATGTGTCCAAAATTCAATCATCTAAGGCAGTTACTTAGATTTAATCATGAAGTATTACTTCATTATATCGAAGATCACCGTTATATAATTAACTACTGTAAAGCAACAAATATTTTTTAGACATTTGACACCCTTGTCAATGTGAATATAATTTCTACCTTGTATTAACTCTACGATTGTATTGAATTGTATTATCGCTTGATTTAATATTGAACCCAATTATATGTAGTATTATAATGTACCTGAAACAATCACCAATAACCACGACGTTGATGGTACTATAAATAAATTATTTTAAAAAAAAAAGAAAGTGTTGTAATCGTGTGCCGGAAATCAGCGATTTTTGGACACAAAAATTCTTGTTTCAGGGCCCCGGTAACGAAAAAGGGGATAAATCTCGTTCCTATGTGTAATAAATAAAGAGCGGATTTCGATGACCTAAAACATCGCCAAAAATGATCAATAAAAAGCTCTTAAAATGTTTTAAAAATGCCGTAAAAGCAACAAAAAAAAGGCATAAAAAATTGATCAAAACCAGTTCAGATGAACACCTGAAGCACCTTACTGTGGCAATCGAGGCATCCTTCTTCCTTTTATTCAAGTGAACTCAGCTTGCAAAGTTTTGGTTTGGACTGTTCTTTACCAGAAAATCTCTGTCTTTACTTATCGCGAAATTGGCCGAAACGACAATGGCCTGATAGGCGTTGCAGGAATCGTAGATTACATTACATACAATAGCTGACATCACAAATTCTGAGCGAAGAAATTGACCACTACTCAGAAATTCTGTGGAAAAAAATTTGTTCCATCTCGTAAATACTATTTGAGCCAAGTACTATTAAAATGATATTAAAATCGATGAAATGAAAGAAAGTGTTTTAAAAATGACGGGAAAAGGTAAAAAAATATATATATATATATTAGACGAAATCGATGAAAAAAACAAACAAACAAAACAAGCCATAAAATGGTTCATTTCTTTTTGACATAACAAAATTAATGAGTATAATAAACGGAATTTTCTAAAGTAAAATAAAAAAATAATACTTCATTAAAATCCGCCCTCTACTAATAAATTACCTCCTCTAAGAAGTTGTGAGGTCTGAGACCACGTTTTGTGGGTCCTTGATACCGGAAACCGATTGATTGCAAGACGTCCGCGGGGTTAACATTACCGCTTAAATCAGGGATTCCCAAGCTTATTATTATTATTATTATTATTATTATTATTATTATTATTATTATTATTATTATTATTATTATTATTTATCAACCTCTTTTCAAAGAATTGGTCGTTTCTTCGGCCCCCCTTGCGTTTCTTCAGTGAGTATTGAGGTAGAGTTTCCAGATTGGTCGGAATTCAGCCTCTTGGGCTGGAAAACGGTTCTTTCTCGCGGGACCAAAATTTACTTCGCGGAATACCGCCCAATGGGTGGAAATGCATCAAAACATGTGCAGTTTTGGGCGGGTTTTCAGCTTACGACGAAATTAAAAAAAACGCAACGACGTTGACAGTGAGTTTAAATTCTTAGTTTTTTTACGTATACATGATTTGTCAGTAACCATTTATTAATTCGTTTAAATTTGAGAAGTGGGTAATTTTAGATTTTAGACCTCTAGTACGTAAAGGGTGTGTTCTAAACGTCATAGCGTCTTTGTTGTGCACAACATAAGTATATAATATATCACATTGGCAGTACTTCCAGTTAATATTAGAACACGTCATTTAAAATAAAGTTTAGTTACAATCATCCAAAAAACATTTCAATGCGATATGACAATGTGATAAATAAAATGATCTCATTTGAAAAACGTATTACTCCCGTATGATGTAGTCATAAGAATAGTGATAACATTATTACAACGTTCACAGACAAAAAATAAAACTAATCAACATTTCATATCCTTCAAATACATATTAGTTTAAGGCAAATTCAAAAGCTCGTGCTTGAAAAGTTGGCTTTTTCTTTATTGGGCGGATTTACAGCCATTTAGTATTATATTTATACATTTAATTTACGTTATATTTATACATTTAATTTTTTTCCTAATAAATATTTTATATTGTTCAATTTGTCAGCTAGTGTCAAACAAACGCTTTGTGCCCGTATTTATCCATACTGAAGATATTTTGAATTAATTACACATGCTCATTGTGGAAGAAAATACTTATTTCACAATACAACAGCCAAGTGTAAGTGGGATAACATTTTCCAATTCCAGTATTTGTATTTCAATAATAATATTTCTAAGTAGAAATTGTATAATTTTATTATAAATGTTTGAGATTGATGTTCTACGTGTTTTATGATGTGCATTTTTTTTCCAATAGTGACTTAATTACATGATTTTTACCCTTTTCCTCAGTCCTGATAAGTAGTTGTGGAGTTTTAATTGCATGCGTGAAATTAACACAGTGATTCACAAAGATTTTGAGTGGATTTTTTCCCCTAGGGTTTTTACCCAGTTGACTTACCCTTTACGTCCCGGGCGATGGGACGCATATTTGCCCAAACAATAGATACCAACACACTTGCGGGCTCATCTGAACTAGGGTCAGCACAACGCGAAGCCCTCTGCGACAACACATACTACATGAAAGACAAGGGACAAACAACCATGCCCAAGGTGGGACACGGGCAATATAGCGGTTTCAAAATTTTTCGAATTCATTGGGTTCTAATTCTTTAATACATATTGAAACTTTTATAGTTATTTGATTATTTCTTAATTCATATTAAACGTAGGAAAATATAACGTTGCATTAAAAACGATACTCTATCGCACAAGAAAGTACTCTCCTCAATACAAGGTTGCCAGGTGCTTCGTACAAACATCGAATAGAAAACAAGTAAATAAGAAAACTCGCTCCTATCGTAGCTCGTTTTCTTGAACATACCAATAGTGCAATTATACCTCTCTTTATCCACTAGTTTCGTCAGTTATTATTATTTGTAAATGCTCCATAAGTAAGAGTGTATTTTGATATTACATATTTATTTCCTTTTACATATTGTTACATATTCGTATCGTTGTCACAATATATTTATATTCATATTTCGGCGTTTCATACTCCAGACATTTTTTCGGACTCTACATGTCAGCACCACGCCTGGCCATCGAATGCTTCAGATATATCAGTACCTTAAGGGTCTACACTAGCGTCCCTGCATCCAGAGACTATAGTCTACACGTGCTGCCGGAGCCGCCTTGTAGGTGACTACGTCTTTGAGGAATTTTAAGTGTTCAAGTGGACGGACTTCAGCTGGACGTAGCGTGAAGCAGTTCCTTCCTGGATGCTGCATTGCTTTATGTTAAACTTTCCAGTTTATTATTTCATATGAATAAAATCAAACAATGAATTATATTGAAACATACTAATAATTATACTGAAATAAAATACATACAATAAATATTCTTACACAATTACAATAGGTAACATTACAGGATATCATTACGTATTCCACGATTGCTACAACATTGATTGTTTTGGAATGTGGTTTCATAAATCAAGATTATGATAGGCATCGGTTTCCGGTTGCAATGACCGGTTGTCACAAACGAAATGCAAAAATTTGAAGAGTAATTAATGAAGAGTAATTAAGGAAACTGTTTACCCGTAAACATATATATGTTTACATTTTGTAGTAGATACCTTCATTCAATATTGTTTTACAGTTCGCAAACCATTCTAAATAATTAAAACTATTTTTATTTTGCATATTTTTACATAATTTTGTACAATATATATCGTTAAATTTTAACGTATTTACACGTCGAAACGCTACATGTGATTCTTGTTTGTGGCTTGCGCCTGTTTCACCTCTGCTGCCGCCTTATTGTCCCGGGTCGGCCGGGGGGCTCCCGAAGGCTGCGGACATGTGATTGCGATATACAGGTTTCCAATATAGTATGTTCCTGGAATCGTCTAACTGTGAAATCAAGCAATGTTGTTCTGCTCTCCCATGACCTCCACGTGCGGCGTGAATTCTCAAACCCTATCCCCAGCTTCTGGGAAATCGAGTACTCCGAATCAACCAATAGCGGATGTTTCCGAAGAAGTAATGGAAACTTCGGGCTTGCCGACGTTTCGACGCTCCATCGAAATACGACAAACAGTTCCTAGAGATCATTGTCTTATCGCAGTTTCTGTAGACTGCCTAGAAACACTCCTTTTCGTGAATGATGCAGCCTTTGTGAATGATGATTGGGACTTGCACTAAATACATGGGACGCAGCCATTCAACCGTAATGGAATTGCCTGTTCGAAATGAAAGCCGGAAGAGATGGCTCACGGCATCGACTGATGTCACTGCAGTCCCTCTGATCGGGAGGTCCTAGGTTCGAGTCCCGCCGGTGGCAGGATTTTCGACACTGGCTTGTCTCCAAGGTGGAATTCAGTCACTGTCTGGAGAATTCTAGCGGTCGGCTGTTCTGATCGGTAGTTTTCCGTGGTTTCTCCGATCAACACCAGGCGAATGCCTGGCGATGCCCCGCTGGTGGGAGATACATGGTTGGGGAAAACCTCGCTAGCTGACGGTAGGTCGGCGCCGGATCTCGCCATCCAGCTGGGGAAGACTACCACCACCTCCCGACCAAAAAACACGCACTTCACTTACGGAACTAACGACCATAGTTGTTGACGCGCCCGGAATCACTAATAATCAATCAATCAATCAATTGAAATGAAATGTGATCAATATTGGTTGTACAATACTGTTATAAGTGTTCATTCACGGTGGCAAAATTATTTACAACTCAAGATTTGATTTTGGACATTCTTTGTAATATCTGCTAGTTTTAAATCAGTAATTCTATTGACGACTTTTTTACACATGTCTAGATGTTTAATTTTTATGGAGGGTAAACATTTTGTTTGCTCATTTGTTCACTTTATTTTTGGTTCTTGTCCTCAAATGTTGACTTATTTTTGAAAGTCCCTCAATACATATGTGTTGTTAACCTCATGACATTGTTCACATGAAATATTGTTACGCGACGGCATTATTGAAGTAGGTGATAGCGAGTATACGTCACCTATGATATTAGTCGAAGCACCGGGTCGGAAGCCTCGCCCGTGTATCGATTATAGGCGGTTAAACAAATTAATCAAGACAATATTTTCCATTACCTAACATGGAAGAGCGAATCGAGACGGTGGCGGCAGCCAAAATAATCACCACTCTAGATTTAGCGAAATGCTATTGGCATTGCATGCTAATGCATTGGCTCCCTCATCCCCATACCTTGCAACTCAGGAGCAGGGAGTCAAGTCTATGACGCTACAATATCTATATTCATGAATATTACTCCCTTAAAACATTCAATTTAAAACAATCTGGCATCCCCTTTTTTCAATAGTCTTCCTCATTTCTGAAATACATGTAATTACACTGTTGACAAAATATTTATGTTTTATGTAATTATTATTGTTTTATCTAATTTGACTTCATTGTCTAATGCACAAACTGAAGGTATGGTATGAGCCCTGATAAGGTCAATTAGACATTGTTGTATCGTTGGCAATGTTATAAAGTTTCAAGAAATAAACCAAATATTTCAAAGACATAGAAGAATTAAAAATTTCCCTGCTGATCAGCAAGTAAAATATTAAGATGAGTGATGTAAAAACATTATTACTAAAAAATATACATAAAAATGAAAGTGAAATATTTAATTACATGTTAAATTTAATTTTGACATATTTTTTGTTATTGCCCATAGTAAATGAATTGAAATGTACTATGTAAATATTTCTGCACACAAATTACACAGAAGGTCAATATTTTTTTAAATTTTTAAATTTTGTGTGTGTCAATAATGTTAGTTTTAATATTACACGTGCTATTGATCATCATAAATCGACACGAGAATATCAATAGTAATTATATATTCAATATAACATAGTAATCTAATGAAATTAATAAATACTAGTGGCCTACAGAAACAAAAATGCTGTTAAAACATCACACAAACTGGTTATCAATAAACAAGCACATACTCTGTTCATGAAAAACAAGTAAAATACTATCATATAACAAGAATTGTATTATGCACTCCCCTATCAAATATTTTACAAAACACTAAAGAACACTGCAGTAATATCATGTAGTGTATTAACATTGTAACAGTTGTTTACATACCAAGACTATCAGATAAGTTGTTCCATAATCCAACAGGTGAATAGCAATTTTTTAACCGTGGGTGGCCTTTTTCTTGGAACCTTACTGTTGCATGTCCTCAGCTGTGTTCTCAGAAGTGATGCACTAAGTATGAGAATTATATTGCTACACCCAGTATGAAAAAGGCAAAATAACACGATCAAATATTTGCCTTTTTAAGACAAGTTTGAAATTGTTTAATTATTTTTGTACATAACTTTTGTACATTTTTCTCCATGATCCTGGGTATCTAATGATTTCATGGTCTCTTTCACATCACTTTAGAGCCATTCCACATCAAATCGCACAGGAAATGACAAGACTTTTTTTTAAATGTACGATATTTGTTTTCTTACATCTGGACATCAAAAAGAGACACGTGCTTTTTTTTTTAATTTGCGTGAAAATTGATTATTTGTGTAGTTATGCGTACATTAAATTTTGGAATGTACGCGTACATCACAAAATATGATCAATTGTCGCTCCGAACCTTCTTAATATAAAAATCCCTGATTTGTTTCATTTAATAGTTTGTATAGTGTTAGTTTTAATAGTAGTAATAGTTTTAATAGTGTGAAATGTATATTTTATTCTTCTGTAAATACATTTTTCTAAGAAAAAATTCATTTAAAAATGTAATTTTCTTTTAAAAAAGTGAAAATTTCTATTCGATGAGATATAATTTTTAAACAAATATAGGCGTATTCCTTGTTCAATTTCCTATAAAATACATCAAGAAAAAAAGTGGGCACTTCACATATAAGTTAAAAAAATCAATTGTAAGTACGAGGGTGCGCTCTGCCTGCCCATGCACAAACAAATTGTGTTCGGTCAGTTTTTGATCGACGTGCTGAAGAACTGTACAACGAATGACCCTCTGCCTGATCAGGGTTTCAAGAGTTATTAGTATTTCAGAAGTTCACTCTGCCGCCAGAATGGATGGGTGATAGAGAAACGAATTCAAATAAGAGCCATTCCATGTCAAATCGCCCAAGGATTGACACGGATTTTTATAAATGTATGATGTTTTTTTATTAAATCTGGACATCAAAAAAGAGACACGAGATTTTTACCTGAAAATTGATTATTTGAATAGTAATGCCTATATTAAATTTTGGAATTTGCGCGTACTTCCCAAAATATGATTGATTGATTGATTGATGTTCCGAATATACCTGACATAAAAATCCTGTTTTTTTAATTACTGTGATATGTGTATTTTATTCCCCAGTAAATTACATTCTCAAAAACTAGTTCATTAAGAAAATTATAATTATTTAAAAAAAATGAAAATTTCTAAATGAAATCGCTCAGATAAAAAATTGAAAAAAAATACACCTATTTCTTCTATTCAATTTTGTACAAAACAAGCAAAAAGTGGGCACTGAACACGCACAGGTCTAAAACTAGATGTGCTACAGAAACGCACAGACTTTCTCGTAGCATTTTTTCTAGTTTCTCCCATTCTCTGGCCAGCTGCAATCTATCGTCGATCCGAAAGTACATTTTCTTTGCGTTTTATTAACTTTCCAGTAACTTAATATTAGAAACGAAATATTACTTCAAGAATATTAAAGAAGAGTAAAATCTTGTCCAAAATAGACATTTTCATTGAAAAATTTTAAGCCGTTTTTAAGAAAATGGTGATTAAGCATTACTGTAAATGCGAAATTTCAAGCTCTTTTTCACAGCAATCTATTGAGGTTTCGAAAAACTTCATTTGATGACCTTTCAATAACTTCCACTCACAAATGTAATAATGTATACAATCGATGGAAATGTGCATATTCACGACGTGAGAGACATTTCAACAAAATTACATTTGTGTAATTTTTGAAAAAGCAAACGAATACACGAAAATTAACTTTACGTCATATTAAACAGTGCAATTCGCACTATCCATTGGAGAAATTTGAAAAAAAAATTGGCGGCATTTTTGACAAAATGGATTTTGAGCGTTTCTGGAAATTCTGAAATTTTAGCTCATTTTACAGAAAACAGTTGAGTTTTCCAGAAACGTTATTTGACATTGTGTAAAGCACATCTACTCATAAATCTAACTAAAAAAAAACTTTTGGTATCAGGGAAGCCCAAAACGTGTATTTCCGTTGAAATCTCGTAATCGATTTTCCGCAGCATTACATAACTGTCTCCATACAACGTATATTACTTTCCTAGATACGTATGTTTACGAGAAAGTAAACTAGAGATGCTACAGAATGGCACAGACTTTCTCGTAGTAAAGTTTTCTAATTTCCTTGGCGTGGACTAGTACTGTACAGTTTTGTCCCTCCTTGCCAGCTTCTATTGCGGCCCAAAGAAATTTTTATTTTTTGAAATTTTCGCAACTTTTCGGTTTCCAAATTGTAGAAGCTAAATTATATTTTAAGAATATTAAAGTAGGCTATAACATCGTCCTAAATAGCAATTTTCATTGAAAAATATGGAGCCGTTTTTAAGAAAATGGCGATTAAGCATTACTGTAAATACGAATTTCAAGCTCTTTTTCACAAATATCTATTGAGTTTTCGAAAAGCTTCAGTTAAAGTAATTTGAAGTACTTTTACTAACAAATGCAATAATGTATACAAATCGATGGAAATGTGCATATTAATTATGTGAAAGGTATTTTCAAAAATTGCATTTGTGTAATTCTTGAAAAAAACAAAAGAATACAGCAAAATAAACTTTACGTAATATTAAACAGTGCAATTAGCACTATCCATTGGGGAAAAAATTGAAGAAAAAATTTGTAGCCATTTTTGAGAAATTGAGCGTTTCTGAAAATTGGGAATTTTGAGCTCATTTTTACAGAAAACTGTTGAGTTTTCTAGACACTTTACTTGACATTGTTTAAAGCACATGTACTCTTAAATCTAATAAAGTGAAGAAATCGCCTCTAGTGTAAATATTTCTGATGTGAGAAAGTCAAGAAATTGCATTTTTGTCATTTTTGAAAAAAGAAAACAAACAAAAAATAGAGCATTATCGTGTTTATGACATCGGATAGGGTGCATTTGGTTCTATCCCTGTCAGAAATTTAAAGAAAAAATTTGGATAAGTTTTTGTGAAAATCTTATTTTTGAAATTTTTTAAAATTCCAAATATCATACGCACTATTGCAAGACAACTACTAAAATTTGAATGACCTTAATGAAAAGAACTATTAATGAACAAAAAATTTAATTTGAAGGAAAATTCTGTCTTCAATTTTTTAGTTGTAGAAAGACGCGGAAAAAATTCAAACTTTTGCAATTTTCGAAAAACTGAGCTAACCGTGAAAACGTGACCTAAGTCACCATTATAAGTGCATTTTATCCTATTCATACAAGAAATTTAAAGAAAAAAATTTGGAGCCAATTTTTAGGAAATTTTGAAAATGTCTGGGGGCGTCATGTAAAGTACCCCCAAATTTTAAACCCCCCATGCTTTTCAAAGCTTCAACGAGAACCAGATGGACAGGGGTTTCTTCAGTTTGGAAAAGATCGTACGTGTCGTAGGCGCTGGGTTTGTTCACATACGACAGACGGACAGACAGAGCCAGACGGACAAACAGACGGACGGACGGATGTTTTTTTAAAAAAAACTACACTTTTTCGGTATCAGGGGACCCCAAAACGTATATTTCCGTCGAAATCTCGAAATCGATTTTCCGCAGCATTACATAACTTTCTCTGTAGTACGTATATTACTCTTGTATATCTATATCTATATCTATATATATATATATATATATATATATATATATATATATATATATATATATATATATATATATATATATATAAAAGAAAGTCGTGTTAGTTATACTATTTTTAACTCAAGAACGGCTGTACCGATTTGGCTGAAAATTGGTGAGCAGGAAGCTTAGAGCCAGGAGACGGACATAGTTTTACTGTCACTGTTTATCCCGTTCGACAGCGTTCCTGTGTGAGAACGCACGTTTTTGCACGTTTTCGCCTGATTTCGCATGTTCGCGGTCATTGTTGCCTGTTGTAACCTGCGCGTGCTAATAACACAAAAATGTTGTGTATCACAAGATACTTAACTGAAGAGTGCAACCTATGCACCAAAATACAGGAACAATAATGAATGATTAATCTACTTAATTTTTTTATTTGTATTTTCTAATAAACAATTTAACTTAATAAACTCCAAAATCTGCTTATTTATTGCCTTTAACAGCCGGTCCCTATGATTACAGCTTTATATTTCTCTCTTAAACAAAAAATCAATTCAAAAAAACGCTCTGGTACGTAATAGATTTTTTAATTATATATTTAATATCAATTTTTTTGAAATTCTTCTTTGTTTGAGAGAAAAACACAAATCTGCAATTGCTTCATTATCACGAGTGCAACAAGGATAGTACAGTTCCTCACAGTGAGTGCGACGCGAGAAAAAGATGGGACCGGCTGTTAAGGCGGAACAAGAGTTCGCCGGGTCAGCTAGTAAGTATATATACGAGAAAATAAAAATCTGCTGTAAGAAAGCGCGCGCGTACTTCTTGCCCCTGCACTAACATTTTGTGTTTAATCAGTCTTAGATATAAGTGTCGAAGAACAATAAAGAAAATGCCCTCTGCCTCATTAGGGTTTCAAGAAATATTAGTAACTTATACGTATGTTCACTCTGTCCCCAGGAATAATGGGTGACAGCGAAACGAATTCTACCACTGCTTTTCCTCGTGTCAGCGAAACGAATTTTACTGCTTAGTTCCTTTGCGTCCCAGGGATGGTGTGCTCTCGTGACCTTGCTCGTGAAACACAACCGACCACTTGTCAAGGGACTTGAGTAAACTTTTCTGAGCATCATTTGCAATACGCATCTTACAACTTTAGTGAAGGGTGCTAGAGTTTGTTCTGTGAATCGCGTAAATAACGATTTACTCGTGAAACATAGTTTAGAGGAATCATTAGATTGGCAAATTTGTGATTCATGTCGAAAAAAAGGGAGTCGGCTTCCAAAAATGATTTTTTCTTTCTGGCATACATACGTATACTCGGGAGTATTATACGTAGTATAGAAAAAGTTATGTAATGCTGCGGAAAATTGATTTCGAGATTTCAACAAAAATACACGTTTTGGGGTTCCCTGGTACCAAAAAAGTTTTTTTTTTTTTTTTTTTCAAGACGTCCGTCTGTCCGTCTCTCTGTCTGTTCTGTCTGTTCGTCCGTCTGCCTGTGAAGGCTACTAGCGCCTAAACTACACGTACGATCTCTTCCAAATTGGAGAAACCCCTGTCCATATGGCTCTAGTTGAAGATTTGAAATTTCGAAAAACATTCTTTAAAATTTGGGGATACTTTACATGAGGCCCTTCGGACATTTTCAAAATTTTCTTAAAAACGGCTCCAAATTTTTTCTTTAAATTTCTTGTAATAATAAAGTAAAATACACTTATAAAGGTAGCATAGGTCCCATTTTTACGGTTAACTCTGAATTTTCGAAAATTGCAAATGTTTGGATTTTTTCGGCGTCTTTCTACAACTACAAAATTGAAGACTTTTTCTTCAATTTTTTTGCTTTAAATGAGATTTTTCCTTCAAATGAATTTTGTTGTTCATAAATAGTTCTTTCAATAAAGTTATGCAGATTTTTTTGGAAATTTAGTAGTTTTCGTGAAATAGTGCGTGCAATTTTTGCAATTTTAAAAAAATTACAAAAACAAGATTTTCTAGAAAAACAAGAGTTTAATTGTAATAGGAGATACCCTCGTCAAGAAAAGAATATTGCAACCAAAGCCGTATCCTTATGAGAAATTTCAGACTAAGGGCTACCACGGATGATTTTTTTCACACTGAAGATCCTTCGACATGAATTGAAAAATAAGGAAAAGATATTATTAAGAAACTTATCGATTCCTTTCACTCAACAGATCACAAGACATTAAAGATTCAAATTTTGATAATTTTTGAAAGTTGGGAATACAATAAAATTAAACGACACTTCGCAGCAACGGAACACATGATAAAAGTTGCTAAAAGGTTGGATGAAGAAAATGGACTTTTGTCCAGACCTGAAAGTAAATTCGGTAAGGCAATAGAACTGTGTATTGTGACGAAAGGTCAGGAAATCTAAGGTAAGCGAATACATATATTTGAAGTGAGTCGTGAGGAACGAGAAAATTTCAAAACATTATAACGTGAGTCAAGAATCCGTCATTTAATAACCAAACACAATCGTTAGGTTGTACCATCTGAAGTAGTTCTTAAAGTACAGCTTCATCAAAAGAAACCGACGACCAGTAACGCAAGAAACGCATCTATTGCAGCAATCTACTGCATACTGGTTCGTAAAAAATTAATATTTCTTAAAGTTGCAGAGATACCACTTTTATTTTATATGGAGTTGTCAATAATACTCTAGTGCGTTTATAAATATGTATTAAAAATTTTAGCTCATCGAGTTTACAAAAACATTCAATTTTCAATTTTTTAAATTGAAAATTCAGGAAATTAAGTATTTTGGAAAATCTCAAAAATTAAACATGTTTTTAAGTTTCAAATGGAATTTGAACGGACTTTCTGTAATTAGTGTATTTTCAATTATGTGATATTGTTGAGTTTGCGATGTCCGTCATTTTTAGCAAATTTCATTATGCAATATTTCCGAAAATAATAAAAGTTTAAAAATACTCGAGTTAATTTATTTCACACATATAATAAATGGAAAAATATATGAACAAATTAAAAATATGAAGGTCAAATTTTTGTCTTGTTTGTGCGATTTGATGTGAAATGCTGATGATTTTTAATGTATAACTGTGGCGGCTCGTGGGTATTCGCACGTTCGCATGTGCACACCCAAATTAATTCGGCGCCATTTCTCTTAAACATCTCTTAACAAGAGGGAAATACAAGTCCTCTCAGAGCATTTACGAAACATGTCATTTTAAAACACGCGCCGTTAGGAAGCTGCGATTGCCGGTCCGTCCGCCTTTCTTTCGTGAAAGCCTGCGGGAGCACACTCGGGAAAATGCGACCGAGGAAACGGCGTCCTTGGCTGCCGCGGGGCTGCAGGGGATGGAGGGGGAACAACGGTGGCTTATGGAGGACTGGAGCAATCCCTGCGCGGTGCTCCTTCTACGGCGCAGGCGCAGTGGCAATCTCGGGAAAAGCCTTGACGTGTCTCGAAGATATAACACTCGAGTAGCACAAGTTTTTAACAGAAGTAAGTATGACATTGAACGAAGAAATTGTGCGATATCTCTCCACTTAAATGAGCTTTCGCAATAGCGCACGAAACGCGAACGCATTGCTGTACAGTATTGCATTCATAAAAATGTTAATTGTATATATGTGTATTCTCTTGTGTTTTAAGTGAGTTGCAATTACAAAACCATTGCGAAGTATTCAAACCCCTAGTGTATTTTGTAAACGTAAGTATTAGGCTACGTTTCAATGTGTTTTGAGAAACCGAAGAGAGTTCTTTTTCTGTCAAGGGTGTTTGTGCAACTAACAATGAATAGCGTTGAAAATATGAAACGTAAGAAATCAATGATTTCAATGAAAAAGCCACAGAAAACAAATTGCTGAAAAGAAACAATGGAAAGGCATGCAATTGTTCGGCATGCTATCAGACGTCATAAGATGATTTGTGTTTAATTGTCATTATTAATGTTAATGTGTGTCAATGTATGCATATAATGTATATGTGTGTGTGAGAGAGAGACAGAGGGAGAGAGAGAGTGTGGGAAAAAGAAGAAAAACGTTGCGCACCCTAATGGCATGACCACGAGCCGCCACTGCTCTATAAGCAAGTTAGTTTACTCTCAATTTTGCATGCATACAAAATTAGTAATACTTATTATATTCAATATAACTGAATCCATAGAACACATAAGTGAATGACACAATAATTACATATATTTAAGAAATGAGGAACATGTAGAAGACTATTTGGAATTAGGGATGCCATATGTTATGGAACTGAATATTCTAAAGCAGTAATACACAAAAACATACATAATTCTTGTAATACATATGTAACAAGGAACTTGTAAACCATCAGTCAACATTATAGAACAGAAGTCAAATAACCAAGTAACAAATGTTCCCAAATAGCGGCCCGGCAGCGGTCCAGAGCGGCGGTGAGTGACGTCATACGACCGGTCAGCCGGCGAGCGCGCTCAGCAGTTCACAATTAATTACTCGGAAGTTTAAGGAGCAATGAAATTATTTTTGCGTAATTAATTAGCAATTAAATCGCTCTACAAGATGGCATATTTGGTTTTGTGGTAACTAAGTGTGGTAGTGCCAGCATAATCTGAAGCTAGCTTACCATTAATTAGGCAACAATTTGAAGAGCAAACAAATGTTTTGCGTAATTAATTAGCAATTAAATAGTTCTAAATGGTGGCATATTTGCTTTTGTGATAACCGATTTTGGTAGTGCCAGCTTAAGATGTCACACTACGCCACTGGGCACTATGGTTTTAGTTGGAATCAGTGTGTGGAAAATCTCGCTTGAAAATCTAGATAGAGCTGTCTTTAAGATGGTATTCAGATGTCAGTTTTCAGGCAGTATGAATATTTAGTTGTGATAATATTTATTGATGAAAACGTCATTTTGCAAACATGTGGAGAACCAGAATATGAATGGACTTTCAGAGCACAATACACGAGTATCAAACTGGAATTCACAAATAACTTCACACGCAAGCAAAAATGAATGTTTTGACTGAATGTAACGAACTCTAAGATGAAACTACCACAATTCTCGTCGTAGTTCAACTATACTCATATTTCCTTCTTTTGATGCGCCGCGCCGATAGAACGGACACTTGTCCCGCATGTCACGGCGCTCGCCGCAATGAGGCCCTTTCCAAGATCATCGATAAGCGCAGTGTCGAATTGATTCCCTTATGTCCTGGAATAATAAATTTTGAGAATCATTTTCTATGAATTGATGCTTTATTAACAGCAATAGAACGAAAGTTAACTATTGAATTACACAAGACCTTACCAATCCGGAAAATTTTAAATCCTTCAGGTTGAAACCAAATTCTTTTCTTGAAATTGTAATTAATTACTAAAAATAAACACAATTGAATTCGTATTTGGAGGGCGCCAAAGAAGTACATCTCGGTCGCGGTGGACAGAACTGGTTTATGAGCTACCGTTGACTACAGACGGACGGACAGATGTTTTGCCGTAAACCAATTTTTCGTTATCAAGGACCGAGAAAACGTGAATTCTGACTACTCAATGTTTAAGAAGTAATATACAACATATAGGAACAAGATTAATTCACTTTTTCATATCAGCGTCCCTTACACGAGTTCTTCTTTCGAAATCGCCGATTTTTGCCGCAGCAACAAAATATTTCCTCTATACCTCGTAAGTGCGTTCTGGAATGGCAAGAAAATAAAAAGATATTTCCGAATTATTCAGAGCAAATGAACTGGGACACCTATTAAATGCAATATTTAACAGCAGCCCCGGATTCGGCTCGTTGCGGAGAGACTTTCTTGTCGTACTGTACTAGGAGTGTCCTCGCTTTCTTCTGATCCAAAGTAGTGTTAAGCAAGCTGCAATGAACTCGGTAACAGTGTGGAAGTTTTCAAGACATTGGTGAAACGAGAACGCATGATAATCACAGCATTCGTCTTCATTCTAAAAGCATCAAAGGATTCCTGTCCCCAATGTTAATGTTAATTTTAATGGTATTAAATCGAACGTAACCGCAAGTGATTTGTACCATTACTAGATTTATAACGTAAGACTTCTTTTCTTCGGTATAATGAAAAGTAGTACTCTACAAAAGTAACCTTATTCCCGCTATCATGCCTGTGATCGTCCTGGATATGCGGAAACTCACGGCATCGGCGCTGCTCTAATAGTACATTAGGTGGCTGACATTACCCCACCTCCCAGGAAAGCCCTGTCGATCAGGCCACTTCATGCTCTGCCAACTTAATCCCCCTCTCCTAACCCTTCCCCTAACCGTGGAACTCGAGCGTCGCGTCTCACAACTAACTTGGCAAACTGTAGCGGGTTCTCGGAGGCAGGCGCAGCGCCGTCCGCCCACCGCGACGCGCTTTGTGGCGAGGGAGAGCCACCGAGCAGCGGAGGCAGGGGGCAAAGTGATCCCTTTTGACTAATGGGGTTACTAAATGGAAAAGAGGATTGGAAAATTTCTGGGCTCCCCGTCGCGCGGCGCCGCGCCGAGCGAGCGCGTCCTCGTGCGAGGGAAACTGCGGATGGAGGAACTCCATCACGCCCCTGGGTCTGGCGGCGTCGCTCCCGTCTTTTCGGCAGCCCGCGGGCACGCCCCCTCCTCTCCAATGTGCAAGGTTGTGGGTTTTGGTTGATTGATTAGTTATTGCCGGCGCGTCAACGCCTAAGGTCTTTAGTCCAACAAGTGCAGGGCAAGTTTTTTTTATCGCGAGGGGTGGGTGGGGGTGGAGATCTTTTCCCGCTGGATTGTGAGATCCTGGCGCCGACCTACCAGTCGGCTTGCAGAGGTTTTCCGCAATCAGGTATCTCGCACCAGCACGGCACCGCCTCAGCCGGGACACGCTCTAAGCTCCCGACATATGATAATTAGGGAACGGATTTCCATGTAATTACATATGTTTCCACAGGAACTAGATACCTGCATTCAATTATATTTGTTAGAAGATTATTAGATTATTAAAAGATTTCGACACTAGCTTTATAGCTATTCCATTGATTCTGCCATATTCACTTGTTTTAGCGGATTTTTCTGGATTGGTGCCAGAACGTCTATATGCGATACTTATGAAGGGAAACTTAAAAAATGTTTACTTCTCCCGAAACACCTGTCGAACGAAACGGGATGCAGTCGGACTTCGCCTTCTCAGGTAGCGAAAGGAAAAGGGGATTAGCTGGGGAGCGGGTGTGTGGAAACAAACTGACCACGGGATACAGTCGTGCTATTCCCGGATATTTTGAACTTAAATAAAAAAAAACCATATAGTAAAAGATATGACCACATCTAAATAATACCTAGTAGACAACGTTTTAAAAGATACAGAAGGGAACGATGCGACAACAGAGACTAGTCTCTTCAACCAATATTTTTTGAGAATTGCGGCTGTTGTCGTTATAGGTCTTAGGCTACAAAATCCAACATCAGATGTTTCCACAAAAATTTTCGACAGGATGTTTGTTTCCGAAAAGTTTTCCTATGAAATTCTCAATGTAAACGAAAAAATAATACATATTCGGCCACTTTAGATGAATTTCCGTATTGTTTGTTATACTTGTATAACTAGTGTACACGTATACTTGTGCGCCTGCCATGATACACCCGCTAACTCGCGTATTTAATGCATCCGTATTTAATGCAACATTTCCAGATATTTTCATAACACCTAATATAAACCGCTTTTCTAAAAAACGATCAAGAATGAAATTCAAAAGTTAAATCAAAAACAGTTCTCTTTGCGGATTGATACGAATATGCTTTGCAAATAAAGATATAGTAAATAGTACAATGTTAGATTTTCAAATTTGTTTCGTAATAACAAATCAATAATAAACGAAGAGAAAACAGTGTCAATGAAGTTTTCCATTTCAAATAAACAATTGTATACGTCATTGAATATGAACGATATGCAACTGACTAATGTTAAGGTAACATTTCTGGGTCTTGCAATTCAGACAACCCTCAAACGGAATGTGAATTAAAAGGAATTGAACACAAAATTACTTTTTTTATGCATCGGATTCACAACTCTTTCAAATTCAGTCAGACTTCATACTACTCGCTGTTTTTTTCACGAATGTTCATTCCTGCCTGAGATATGGCATAATAATGTTGGGAAACACATCCTACAGCACCCATAATTTTAGATTTCAGAAAGGAATTGTACGAATAATAATCAAATCCGCCCACGTGGTTTTTGTAAACCTCTCTTTATTAATCTAGGAAGTCTCCCTTTGCCTTACATCTTGATTTACGAATTAGTGTTTTTTATGAATATTGCTTCTCAAAGATGACTTTCTCTTTTCGCCTAATACCAATGTCTATATCTATAACAGTCAACGTAGTAATCATATTCATCAGGTGCCAATAGCTCGCTTGAAAAAGTTCACGTACAATACATGTATACTATTTTACAACACATTGCCAGGTGATTAATATAGATTCACAATTTCAAGTGCCAAGTGAATTCTTTTCTAATGCATACCCGTTTCCATACATACAATTACAACATACACTGAACATGAAAAAATGAAGTAATATTGACTTTAACAATTATATTTAATGTAACCATCGGTAGCTGATTAGCCTTTGAAGAAAGGTTTTATTATATGGGAGCGAATATTATTTCTTTTCAATTTTTGCCAAAACGCTCGTTGTGACCACTATTCATAATTTAAGTCCTACAAGCGTAAGGGTAGGTATCCCAGAATTTATAAAAACAAGCCCAGAATACACTTCTCATAGTACGTCACATACAGTTTTTGTACTGTTTTTAAAAGTCAAATAAATAAAAATGTCTGCGTGCTGTTCGATGTGAACTGTCTACGCCAATGTTGGATTTGGGCGGGGGTACATATAGTTGAGGAAAATAATTACTGGCATTTCTTATTACACATTGTAATATAACGGTTGGAAAAGAAATAATCTCCCACAAACAAATTCATTAGCAAACTATTTGTCAGTTACAGCAGCAGACGTGTTTCGAGGCATTTACCTCATCTTCAGTACATCTACAGAACATTAAGGAAAACTTTAAAAATACAATAGGTAAAACAGAATATAACAGAATTAAACACTAAATTAAGCTCATTATGTTATGCATTCAGAATTCTTTCTAATTCTGTCAGCCTTCATGCAGCTCGTTGCGTGTATTTTGCAAATGTACATTCCCGCCTGAGATATGGCGTAATATTCTGGGGAAGCTCATCCTTTAGTTCCCAGACATTTAGATTGCAAAAGAAAATTATCCGAATAATGAAAAAATCCCATCCACGTGATCCGTGCAAGCCTCTTCATCGAGCTTGGAATCTTACCATTGCCTTGCCTATTTATTTATGAGTCTGTAGTATTTGTCAAAACTGACTTACTTAACTGTGGGAACATATTTTCGTGTAATACTGATATTTATAGTTACAACACTCGACGTCGAAATCATGTTCATCAAGTGTTAGTATCAACAGCTCACTACAAGAAATCCACATACAATACATGTACGTTTCTTTACAATGCATTGCCAGATGAAATTAAACAATTAAAATTGGTACACAAATTTAAGTTAAAAGTAAAATCTTTTCTGCTGCAAAACTGTTTCTATACAATTAGAGACTATACTGATCGTCGAAAAGAAAAATAATGTTTACTTTAACAAAACAATGATATGGTGTAATGAATTAGTTTATATTTGTATTGAATAATTTTTAAAGAAGACTTAATATGTCTGTAGCAAATAATGTACTTCCGGGTCAAAGACCCCCATCTCGATCGGGTTTTTGTCCAGTTTCCCTGATCCATTGAGCAAATGCTGAGATGGCCCCTTGATTTGCTTCTGGACGTAAATGTAGCTTCACTATGCGCACGTTTTGTTGAACTTTCCTTTTGCTTGTAGTGGTAGTAGAGCTTAGGGTCAGTTTCTATTTTGTTAACAATATAGAAAAATCAAATCTGTTCGTTTCTTTACCGTTAAAAATAAGTTTTCTATAATTTGGCAACGAAAATGTCTAGTTTTTGAAATGTTAATCTCTCGCTTTTTTAAATGTATTATTATTATTATTATTATTATTATTATTATTATTATTATTATTATTATTATTATTATTTTCATCTTTCAACTATTAGAAGTTAAATTGTTGGGAAGGGATTCTGAAATTCAATAAAGCGTGCGTAGATGATTTTCTCTCCCATACGTCACATACACTTTTTGATTGTTTTTGACTAAATAAATAAATAAATAAAACAAAATTGTACTTGGCAGATGTTGTCCTGCCCTTTCTCCCTTTCTCTTTTTACTTCAACTTTTCCCTCTCTCTTACACCTTTCCCTCTTTCCCCTCTCATTCCTACTTTTTTCCCCGTTCTCTTTTCCCCTCTCTTTTTATCTCACTTTTACCGACCTCTTTTTCTCTCTTTTTGCCTCTGGCTTTTCTTCCTATACTTTCCCCTCCTCCTTTCTCTCCCTCTTTTTCACTGTCTTTTTCTCCCTCTCCCCCTTTTCCCTCTGACTTCCCCATCTCTCTTTTCCCCTCCCTCTTCCTTTCCATCTCTCACTATTTCCCTCTCTCTCTATTTCCTTTACTCACTTTCCCCCAACATTGCCCTCTCTTTCCCCATCTCTTTTCCCCCTTTCACTTTTACCGCCTTTACCGCTTTCTCTTTTTCGTTCTTTCCACCTCTATTCCATTCTTTCTCTTTCCCCTTCTCTTTTTCACCTTTCTCACTTTTTCGTCTCACTATTTCCTTTTCCCCTCTCTCTTCACTTTCTTATCTCTTTTCTCCTCTCCCTTTTCTTCTTTTAATAATTTGTTATATTGAATCTCTCACAGTCTTCTGTCTCATTCACTCACACACATCACTTTCACTTCACACACACACACACACACACACACACACACACAAGTATTATCCAATTTGGTGGAGTTGTTCGAACGTTACACGCTTACAAACATTTCGGCGATTCATTTTTATTCATATAGACTATTCAAAAAATTATTTATCCAAGTAACATGGTGAACATGAATCGTGGTGTGCTCCTTACACGGTGCCACTTGTGCATTATTCTCTAGGGGAAAAGAGGTGGGTGGCTTACTACGATACTTAACAAGGGGCTACGCATGAAATTAGTTTGGTCGTTGAGGCACTAGATTCCAGAATTTTTCACGAGTTTTAAAATTACAAAATTTTCTAAGATATTTAATTTAGAGCCTTTGTTTTCAAAATTTTAAAATTGATATTGTGGTCAAATATGCCTTTGTTATCAAGGAGATGAGAAATAAAAGTTGAGTGCTTTTGCTATAACCTCCATGCACGACTATGTTCTTTGATTCAGTAAGAGAATTTCCTACTCGTTTGTCCAATATAAGTTGAGCTGCAGTCCTTACAATTTAGCTGATATACTCCACTTCTTTGGGAACAATATCTTTATAGTTGGGGAACATATTTTTTAATTTATTAGCGGTATTGTAATAGTGATTGTTTTTTAATAGTTTTTACAATTTTGTGTTTTATACATTGTATTTTTCAAGTGTTTCCTTAATGTTCTGTAGATGTACTGGAGATGAGGTAAATACCTCTAAACATGTCTGCTGCTGTAACTGACAAATAGTTTGTTAATAAATTTGTTTGTGAAAAATTATTTCTTTGTCTCTCGTTATCATACAATAGTGGAATTCCACGATATTTCTGCGGAAACCACCGAGTTTATTATTACACAGAAACCACTACCTTTCTGATCACTTTTGTAACTTTCGGGCACATATCACAGTTTAATAAATAATTTTATTATAGTATAATTTTAGTTTTAATACACTTTTGTCAGTTTGCACAATTAATGCTAACATTAAAATTTTTAAACAACCGGTTCTCTCCAATGATTTCCAATAACTTATTTTTTTATTTGAATAGAATAAATGGTGCATTAAATGATGTAACATGCCTCTGCAGAAAAGTTTTAATGCAATATACTTTACACATTTATGGATACAGTGATTTAAGAACTTTTCTGCCTGAAGGTTACAAAAGTGATCAGAAAGGTAGTGGTTTCTGTGAATATTTTGTACTTCTCTCCTTCCTGACGCGTTTTTCAGCAGTCGGTTCATGTTCAAGCCTCGCGACGTGTCGCCAGGATTTCACAAAATTAGTCGCGTCGCAATCAGCAAGAGGAACAAATTAGGAGAGATCGTCCCAATCAGAAATGTGTTATTCAGAGCTACATTAATTTCAACAAATTGATCGTGATAAATTTTAATTGGTTCTACGTATCACAAAAGTTTTAACAACCGGTTCTGCGAACTACAATAATTTTAACAACTGGTTTGTGCGAACCGGCTGAAAGAGAGCACAGCTTACAATGTAGCATATATTCATCACTTATTCTGTCTAGCGTTGTTCTTTTCTGCTTCCGTGTACCGAGCGGGATCAAATTTGGCCCCAAAGATGTACTTTTGTACGCGACTACTATTGGTTCCGTGGAAATAGGTGTTTATGATAGGTGATCACTTAAGCGCAAAATATTTTTTCCAAACAAATATGATTACCGGACATTGGATGTTTATGAAATTGCCTTTTATTTAGACTATTTAAAGAACTTTTTGGTATATGAGCATAAATTATGACAAAATAAACATTTTGACCAAGTTTTACTTTGCTTTTTGACGTAAATGCCAATTAGAAATATTTTGCAATTTTTTTAAATGCATTAAGGAAATTAATATCTTCTTCTCTTGAAAAAAACAACAACAAACATTTAAATTGGTCCCAGTCCCATTTGAATTTTTCGAACCACGTTGAATGGAAAGATCTTGATTTGTTACTAATTACTGTCTGAGGATAATTATCTAGTTTAGGCTGAAATGGACCACGTTGAATTCGAAGATTTTTTTCCAGTCTGTTTTTAGGTAACTCACAGTTAGGATCATCGAACTCTCCTAAATCTTTGGCATGACCAGTAACTACAAAAAGAAATCGTTAACGAATGTTATTGACTAATTTTAAAAATATTTATACAAATATGTATTTTATAATTAAATTTATATATAATCTTATTTTTTAGCTTATTCATATAAAATGAGGTTTCTTTTAGAAAATTATCTACTGTGAAAATTAATAGATCAAATATATTAATAAACCACACAAATATTAAAATAAAGAGAAATTCAGAAAATATTTTTACACTTTCAATAGTTTAAATATGAAATAATATAAATGTTCAATGGGTATCGTTTAATTTCAATTATTAGGTGAAATAAGTTTAATTTTTTTACATTTTACAATTAACAAGTGCAACATGAATACAAATTGTTAAAGAAGTATGTATGTATTTATAGGTAATTGTATTTATAGTACATACCTTCTGAGTCAGTTGCTAAACTAATATCATTCGATTCATCCAGTAAATTTCCAACCACTGGAATCACAACATTTTCTACGTGTGATTTTGTTTCAATAAGCCAATTGTCCATAAAACTTTTGCTGTTATTTTTGTCATCCATGATAAAAACTAAAATATTAAGCACAACATATTTAAATAGATGCATTTGTAAAAATTAAGTTTTTAATTTAATACAATAGTAGAGATTTATTGCAACAAACCTCATTGAACTGATAATTATGAGTAGTTAATTCTTCAACTTCACTTCAACTGCAAATTAGGCTTTGGATTTACTCGAAACTGTTAATGTTCGCAATTTTTGGAACGTGCTTTTCTGAGAATTGGTCAGTGTCTATTTCAAACGTTGCGCGACATGTAAATAGAATGCGGCACCCTAAGTGTTGCTCAGTAGGTAAAGATTGCAGCGCCACATGTGCGGTTAAAAGTATAAGTTACGTTTAAAATTTAAAATTCGTTAAGAATAAATAAAATGTTAAATCATTTGTTTTGAAATAATTTAATGTTAAACTATGTTTCATACGATAATTGGAAAATTTGATATGAATTTAATACAAAAATTAACATAACATTTACATGACAAAAAGGGTGTTCACTTTTCCCAATAAATTTGAAAAGTGAAAAGAAATATAATTCCAATTCAAAATAATTATTTAACGATACTTTTTGAAATAATAGTATTTTTTAGTATTTAAACACAAACATTTGTATGATAAAATTATATACAGATTTAAATCAATAAATATTGTACATAATATAATAAGCATTATTTATGGAAACTAATTAACACTTATTACATTTACCAAATGTTTTCAATTTTAAGATGTATATTAATTTTAAATAAGAACAACATGTACATACATAGCATTTTTTGTAAAAAATAGTGTGATATTAGTTTGATTTATAATGTTGTAATAAAAGTAAAAAATATAACTAAAAAGTAGCAATTAACATCAGTTTTACAATACAATTTCTTTAACAGATAAATGGATACAATTTAAAAAAATATGTAATTTGAAAAAAATGTAATTTGAAAAAAAAGTTGCCGTGTACTTGTAATGGGGGTGCCCAGGCACCCCCGACACCCCCTGTGCGCACGCCTATGCGTGTCATGGCCTGAATCGACAGTAGTGTTAGAAATGGCTCTCAGAGGTTTTGACAAGTCGTGAGCCAGTCTCACCCCATCCTGAGAAGTTCCACAGAAATATCGATGTGTGACCAACTATTGCTTTCGAAACTAGCACGTCTTTCGCCATATATTTATAAATAAAATATGTTTTATATGTACGAGTTATCCTATATTTGTTCAACATTTATCACCAAATTATATCAGTGCATTTTCTGTCATTAAGTAGTTTTCACAGCGCTATTAGCGAGATGGCGTGCTTGAGTTTATCTGGCAATACTGACTTTCTCATATTTTCGTTAGTTCTTTATGGTGCGCGAGCAGTGCGCACCATTCAGGAAGATCTTCGTTTCTTGTGAAATTTAGCTGCTAATTCCCGTTGTCGGGTAGGTAAGCTTAGAATTTATATTTGGTAATGTTTGTTATTATGATTGGTTGGAAGACATTTCGTGACCAATAAAATAAACTTCACTTTTATAGAAAAAATAGTTATCGGCTTGGTTGGATACGTCAAAACTATTTTTTTGGCGGCATGAACCTCAGAAGTCAATTTCGCTTTATCTTTGACAATTTCGTTTTAATCTTCGTCTTACACGTTATAGGATGGATTTTAAAATAAATGCCGTCATCAATTAGTTTATTATTCACCCAATGCTTCATTAAGTTGTTTAAAGAATAATTTTTATGTTACTTTTATGGTATATTTTGTGACCTATACTCAGGCTGGGTGTGAAATGTTTATGGATTCGGGGCTCTCCCTTTTGAAGATTTTGTAAAAAAATAACACAAAGTCGTAGTCACAGAACATTTATATTTGGACGTTTCCTTGAGCATTTACCAAGATACAGAATGTCATTCCATAAACACCCATAACAAAAAGAACAAACATTTTACAATATTAAAAAAAAATAACCCAAGAAAAAACAACAAGTTTTCCTCAAATATAAACAAAATTTTGTTTTGTTCTGGAAACAATCATTTTATCCATTTACTAGTTTTCTTATGACTAAAGCAAGAATTGAACATTAGCACTAATCAGACTTCAAAAAGTAAGGAATGACATGACAGTGATGTAATGTTTAATCAATAATGTTTAGTCAATTTTCATGATTCTAAAGCTAACATGATATTATAAATAATATTACCTCGGCCATCCAGGTCGGCTATTCTTAAAATTACAAGTGTTTAAATGTTGTGCTGAAATAAATGTAGAAATGTAACACATTCTGACTCTTTTATCATACTAAAGCTTCTACATGATCAGTACAATACGATATTATCACATTCCTTATTGCACTATCAAACTGTTGCTTAAGCATTAAAAACACAAATTGAATTATTATTTTTTTTAAGTGCAGCATTCATTGCAGGTTACTTTTCTCTAAAATTACCCTTAAAGTACATCTCACCTTCAGGACAAAAAATGAAGCAAGTGACTGTGTCTTCAGAACACTGTTCAGTCTCCGTGTCAACACCGCAAAGACATTTAAACTAGAAAATAAACTACAAATGTTACGTAACACATGTTATCACCTCAGAGATCAACATGAAACTATTCTTAAATTTTTTTCCCTAGGGTTTGTATCCAGCCGACAGCCGGTTGCCCTTTACGTCCCGAAGGGAGGCATATTCGACCATACACTAGACAAACACTTGCGGGCTCCTCTGATCTGGGGTCAGCAGAACGCGAGGCCCTCCGCGACAACACACACACACACAAAGTCAAGGGACAGACAGCCATGCCCAAGGCGGGACTCGAACCCGCGACCCTTCGGACCGAAGCGCTGAGTCTGTACTCGCTCTTAGCCACCTCGGCCATCCAGGTCGGCTATTCTTAAAATTACAAGTGTTTAAATGTTGTGCTGAAATAAATGTAGAAATGTAACACATTCTGACTCTTTTATCATACTAAAGCTTCTACATGATCAGTACAATACGATAAATCATCTAGTCTGGTACACTTTAAGAGAATGAAGCATAAATATTAATGTCTCATAACATAACATTCTTAATTTTAATATATGCATAATTTGCAATACATTAAAGTAACATAATAAATATAATAACATTCTGTAATAACCTTGTTTTGTTTGGAAGAAAATGGTATGCACCACGATTCGTCCAACAAGACTACCTACCCCGAGCTTTCAAATTGGGAAGGCTGCGCACACTTTGTTGCAGATCACCTGGTCTACGTGCCATTGCACAAGCCAACTCTGTTTGCAAGTGCTGCTTATCAAAAATAAACAATATCCCCAATTGCAGTGACTCTTACATCAGCACTGACATAAGCTTCTTGCACTCTGTCTTCTATCAACAATATCATTCTATTCACCAATCTCTATTGAATGTTTATAGTTTCAATTTAACAGAAGCTGTGTCTTTCCAACACAGTACATTCTATCAACAGAAGCACTGATCACAATCTATAATGTATAAACAAAATGTACAGTAAAAATACCTCTTTTCTCAAGATAACCTCACTCCACGACGTCTGATCAACGACAAAAATCTCTCGCCTCCCTCCTGCCCCCGTGACGTCACAACGGAAGGTAGGGAGACCCCCCCTATCTCCTCTACACCCCTCTTGCTGGAGAAGCTGGTGTCAGCGGCGGCTGCGGCGAATTCATAAGTCGAATATTTGAATGGTCACATGTAGAATATTGATGAGACAATCAATCAATCAAACTAAGACAAAATATAATGTATACTACAATAAAAAAATACTACTAAAATGTTCATAAAATGTCTGATATGATCTAGGACGTTTTACTTCGATAGTGTATGATTCGAAGATACTAAATGGTAAAATAGCAATACACGTTGTTCTTTATTGTCAATTTTATTCTTTACACTCGATAATAATTTTTATTAACACACTACTAACATGCTGGCAAAAATCAATAAAATATATCCCTTTTACCTACTGTATTTAAAAATGCATAGGAAAATAGCATGTTTATTAGTCTAATTCAAACATCAATGTTTTCATAGACATCGAAAACCCTTTAGCGATGTATCGAATTATCGATGTAACGATGTTTTGGTAAAATATGCCGTCACTAGTTACACTGCTCGAAGAAAATATTAAAGCTACCCTGATTCTAATTGACTCTCTGATTTCGCCGTGTCAAAGTGCAAATTAACAATTCAGTTAAACCTGTCACTGATTGATTGTTAGTGATTCCGGGCGCGTAAATTTATAGGGTCATTAGTCCCTTAAGTGTAGTGCATGTGTTTTGCTCGGGAAGTGGGGGTATACTTTACCCGCTGGATGGCGACATCCGGCGCTGACCTACCGTCAGCTATCGGGGTTTTTCCTCAACCAGGTATCTCCCAACAACGGGACACCACTCTAGCCGGGACAAGCTCTAAGGTCCCGACCGGTCTCCCGGCATGTGTGGTAGTAATAATAATGTCTTTATTTCTGGCGAGGCTCAGGCCGTAAGGCCTGCTCTTCCGCCTGACCAGTTAAATATTTACATTTACATAATTACAATTGAGGCGTTCGGGTGGAAATAGTGATAACTGACATTTTACGTTACTTACGAAGTTGCAATGATCGTAGTAGCTTATGGTGATGTGCTACGCATAACTATTGAAACAAGGTGTGAATGTATTTTCATAGTCAATTTTCATGATTCTAAAGCTAACATGATATTATAAAAAAAATCCATGATCCTATTTACAAGAGGGGCGTGGTAAATCTGTAATATTACATTCGAAAAATGCCAGAAATTCTCCTATATCCCGAATGCCTCAACTGTGAACAAAGTAGTGTAGTGCATGTCAGTGTACGTGTGTGTAAGGCGAGAGGATAGGACAAGCAAGAGGTAGGAAAGATCGCGCGCGGTCCGTTTGTTACGGTACTGCTCCGGCATTCGACTGGTGTTGATCGGAGAAACCACAGAAAACTACCGATCAGAGCAACCGACCGCTAGAATTCTCCTCCAGACAGCGAGTGAATTCGATCTAGCCGACAAGCTAGTGTCGAAAATCCTGCCACTGTCGGGTCCCGAACCTAGAACCTCCCGGTAAGAGGCACTGCAGTGACATCCCTTGATGCCCTAAGCCACCTCTCCTGGTATCTACATTTGATTTTACCGTACTGGACAAGGTACCATAATTAACAATGTGCTGCTGCCCAAACGATATATAAAAAATGTATTTTTCTGGCACTATTTAATTATTGGAAATGCTTCTAAATTAAATTAAAATAAAGCATTATTCAACAAATTTGTGCCGGTTATCTTTCAGTGCAATGAGAACCCTCAAATTCCATTGCAAATTGCAAACATCAATAAATTTATATTTATAATTATCACGTTATGATAATTTATAATTATCATAACGTTTCTTCTCAAATTCCAGTTTCGTTTTAGGGATAATGTGTAGTTTGCAAACACGTCCGAAAATATATGTTTTCCCGCGGCAAGAGACGCTTCTGTACAATCATTACTCCACAAACAGGAGGAAAGTCGACGGGATTTCTCAAGCAATACCTGAAGCCTTCTCTTCCTATTCTTCTTACGAGTAGTTTCTTCAACATCGCACGTTTCAGGGCGCAGTCTCCAGGCGGATGCACGCGAACCACGCCCTCTTTCTTTATTTCAGAAGCTACGGCATACTAATTGCGAGAAATGTCACAGCAACCCACGACACGATTGCTCATATAGCGCACCGAGACCCCTTTGTGTAATTACTTCTGCTGGAGGTAGCTATGGGGCTACAGCAGTTGGTAATTGCGAAACAGGAAACATTCCCTGGAAATTGTTAAACTTACAACTATGTCCAGGGGTGTGTATTGTGCAATTATGAGTATTATTAGGGGCAAAGCTTGGCGGGGGAGGGGCAAGGCTAATTTATTCACTCTATCGAATATGAAATGAAAGACTTGCTTGAAGTATAAGTTCGTACATAATTTTTATTATTATTATTATTATTATTATTATTATTATTTACGTATTGACCATTACAGACCAGGATACTAGTCTTCCGAACCCCAGTCATATTCTATCTTGGTGAGACTGACGTGTGTCATTATGGGGATCAGCTTTTCGGCTCTCTCCCTTAGTAAGACAAGATTGTTACGCCTTTAAGTCTGAATTATGAGGTCTTAGAGTGATGAGGGGGTCAAGGCGCAATCACAAATACGACCATACGTACTACTCGCACAACTTTTCTTGAACGATGATCTTGCTTCCCCTTCCCTTGAGCAATAAACAGTTGAAGGCAAAAGCTCGCAGCGAGCAATGATGACAACATTCCAAGCTTTAAAACTTCGTTGGCGCAAAACAGAAGCTAGTCAAAGCTAGTTGTTCCACAGTCGAGAACTTCTGTTCAGCTTTATTACCATTATCTAAAGAAATGGCTGAGGCAGGTCCGGGACCTTCAAGGGAGGCACCTAAAACTCCTATCTAGTGTCGCTGCTGTTGCCTACCCAGAGCGATGATCTGGCCGCACACGTAGCAGGTTGACTTTAATTTTCCAGAGGTTAGCAATACTGTAGCCGACCTAGATGGCCGAGGTGGCTAAGAGCGAGTACCGACTCAGCGCTTCGGTCCGAAGGTTCGCGGGTTCGAGTCCCGTCTTGGGCATGGCTGTTTGTCCCTTGAGTTTGTGTGTGTTGTCGCGGAGGGCCTCGCGTTCTGCTGACCCCAGATCATAGGAGCCCGCAAGAGTGTTTGTCTACTGTATGGTCGAATATGCGTCCCTTCGGGACGTAAAGGCAACCGGCTGTCGGCTGGATAAAAGCCCTAGGAAAAAAAAGCAATACTGTAAATTCTCTAGTGGCCGACTTTGTGACTAATACCCCCACTCCTCCCGCATTTCTTCAATCCATCGTTCAAGAAAAGTTGCGCGAGTAGTACTCAAAGACTCGAACCTGCAGCCTCCTCGGCACCGACGACGACTGCCGGAACCTCTGCGCCACGGGGCCGGCTTTTCTTATAATTAATTTATTTAGTCAAACACTGTGTCACGTATGGGGGAGAAAAGTATTATATAATATACGGGATAAGATTTCTCGTGGGCATCAATGAAAAATATCAAAAATCTTCCTTACCCTTTTAGATTTTTAGCACAACCTGACACTGGAGCCTCCGCGTCCTCAGAAAGACAATACACGACTGTGCCTTCACGTTGTCTAGGCTTGCAGGTATGTTTTCAGCTTTGAGATTGGCGTCAGGAGAGGGAAAAGTGAAAATAATGAAAAAGGCACATGTAAGGCAAAATGCCAAAAATATGCACCAGAAGCTAAAATAGGCACAAAAAAATGAAAATCTACTAAAACAACTCCCAAAAGTACAATTAAGTTGTTCCTATTGTTAAGTCGTAAAATATAATAATAATAATAATAATAATAATAAATCATGATAATAATAATGCATTTTGCCAAACTTCCAGGCTCTACAGATGAATGTTGAAATGAGATAAGAATCACTATTGGAGTTCACGTTATGGTAACTATGAAGACGAAACGATACTGTGATAAGGGGTGAAGGGACGAACACAAATACAACCATGTCCGCGGCGGGACTCGAACCCGCAACCCTTCGGTCCGAGATCACTTCGACACTACTGCCTTAGCGATCTCGGCCACCGGACCGGCTCAGTCAACTTTAATGCAGCTCGTGGCGTTTATCTTGCGAATGTCCATTCCCGCACGAGATGACAGTTTGGGGAAGTACATATAAATAAAAAAAAATACGAATAGCAAATTCCATCCTCGAGAATCCTGCAAGCCACTCTTCGTAGAGCCTAGAATCTTACCATTGCTTCGCCTATTTAATACATGTCTAGTACTTTTTTTTTGTTATTTAAGGTCGCATCAACATCTAAGGTCATTAGCGACTACTATTGCTGTTCTAGTACTTGTTGAAAATTAATGTAGAGTATATTTTCAACCTATACATTGATTTTAGTTGACAAGTCGTAGAAATTGTACTCCAACAGAACAGTATAACAAATTCACAAACAGTACGTACATTGCACAATTAAAATTGATGCGAAGTTAAAATCTTTTTCTACCGCTCATTATAATTAAACTATACTGACCATCAAAAAAGAAAAATTAACAATGATCTGTAATACATTAATTTTCGTACTGTATAATTTTAAAAGAATAAATCTGCCTGTAACAAGCAACATGTCTCACCTTGTGAGCCAATCTCGATCAGTTTTTCACTGCACTTTCTCTGATCCATTGAGCAAATACAGATGGCGCCACGCCGCGTTTTGGTTCTAGACATGAATGCATTTTCACTATGCATATTTAATAGAGCTCTGATTTGCTACTTTCGTAAGAGTGCAAATTGCGGTTGTCATCAGTACCAATAATTAAATCTGTAGTTCGTGTAATGGGGCAAATTAGTGTATTTATGGATACATTTTGGGAGAGAATATTTTTAGCATTTCAAGTGTTGCAAACACCTAATAGCATCCTGTATGGACACCTATTGTAATTAAGTAAGAAAATAAAATGTATTTTATTTCATTAATATTTCATTATATTCATATAAAATACGAAGCTTACGATTATGTGACGTAGCATGTACGAGAATCGTTTCAGTTTATGTGCGGCTGGAATTCGTCCATTTACATTTCTACACTTAGAATTCCTCGAAAACTGAGCCACTCGTGAGGTGATTTCAACGGTATGTGTAAACCGTTAAGTAGTTTATATTTCTTGAGCGCTCTCTATCCATACGAAGGGCCGACATCCTTCAACAAGGGCACTCGAGAGACAAAGGCTCCGTTGACCACGCAATTGTGACGTCGTGGGAATACACAATAATCTGAACACGAGCTTCAATGATAAATATATGCGGTTTATTCACAATATATGCAGTACTACTTTAAGTTACAGCTCTGGTAGATCTTTGCTCAGTCGCAGGAGCGATCGCCAAAATGAATAACTGACTCGTGGCCCGCGCCACTCCTCAAAGCGGAAGCCTCCCGCGCACAGCAGACAGCTCGGCGACCTCTTGTACCCGTGGATAGTCACACAACGGCGTCCCAACACATGGTTTGCCGCACGAGCCTAGCTCGGCTCCGCACCGCCCTGGGCGCAAGTTTTTGTGCGTTCGCACGAGGGTTCCCTCTCAGCTCAACAAACCCCCACCCCCGCGCTCTGCGTCCGCTCTTATATAGCCCCCACCCACGTGACCTGAAACGTCACTGGGTTTTGCACACGGCCCACACTGACCGCTTTGCCAGGCATTTTTGGACATCCATTTCCCTGGATTCCAAGAATTTGACACGCAGCACGCGGCAAAAATGCGCTGTCCCGTACTTTGGGCATCCCTTTCCCTAGCCCTTAGGATTTCCCAGAATACCTCGGCGTGTCACATCCTGCCTGGCCCCTGGCGTCTAATCCTCTGCCGCCGCCCTTTGTGGCGGTTGCTAACTGTAGTCCTACAATACGTTACATACTTCTCCATACCCTATTTTGAATTTTTTATTCAGGATATAACCACAATAAAAAATTCGTCCCGCAACTAGATTTGAGGATCTGGATATGATTATACCATTTACCTGGCCATTGGGCTCACACTCTATTGATCTCTCTAACCTACTCTATATTTACAACATTTTTTTTTTATCAAAATCTAGCTAATATAAATAACTAACCTACTTCACGTACCTCCTTTCATTCTAATATATACAATTTTCTACAATCTTAAATTACATACAGTCTGCTGCAATTACCTCCGTAGTATTCACAATGAAATGATGTGATACTTTCCCTGATACCCCCAGAACCAACAATGTCTTCAGAGCTTCACTTTGTACCCATAATTGCACATACATAAGACACACATGAAACAAACAGAATACACAAACAATACACTCTCAACAATTTGTTACATATATACAGTGATTCTTCTCTTGTCTTGATTTTATACAATGCAATCAAGTGATTCGGTTCAGTGTAGCCCTCCGCATTCCCAGTTCAGTTCAGGTTCCATGTATCAGTAAAACATACGGCTTAAGGCATCAGCATTTACGTGATCCTTACCCCTTTTATGAATAATTTCTAAATTGTATGCTTGGATCATTAATGACCAACGCATCAATCTCGGGTTTTTACTTGAACAATTATTTAGCCATACTAATGGGTTGTGGTCTGTTTCCACTTTAATTTTTGCATTCCCATCCAAATAGTACTTTAGTTTCTGCAATGCCCATATTATGGCTGTGCACTCCTGTTCTGTTGTACATCGTAATAATTCCGAATCTGTGAATTTACGACTTAAGTATAACACCGGTTTTTCTTCTCCTCTATCATTATACTGTGCCAAAATGATGCCAATACCTCTTTTTGACGCATCACACTGCACTATAAAATCCTTATTAAAATCTGGCGCGTGAAGGACGGGTTCGTGACAGAGCGTTCCTCAGTTTCTCGAATGCCATCTCGCATGCTGGCGTCCACGTTACCCTGCCTTGCCGTTCGCGACCTCGCAATAAGTCCGTTAATGGCGCTGATATACCCGCATAATCGGGAATAAATTTCCTGTAGTAACCCGTTAATCCGAGAAAAGCACGCACTTGCTTTTTCGTTTGAGGTACGGGGTGCTTTTTAATAGTTTTTACTTTGGCCTCTACCGGCCGCATCATGCCACTACCAACCATGTAGCCTAGGTATTGCACATTCTTACGCGCGTATTTACACTTGCTTGGCTGCACATGCAACTTCGCTTTCTCTAATATTAGAAACACCTGCTCTAAATGTCTAAGGTGTTCTTGCCATGTGTCGCTATAAATGGCGATGTCATCCAAGTATGGGACTCCAAATTCTGCACATCCTGCTAATAAAGCTGCCATCATCCTACTACACTGAAAAGGTGCATTTTTTAGCCCGAAGGGCAATCTTAATGGCCTATACGTGCCAAAGCTTGTACAGAAAGCCGCATATCTTTGCGCTCTCGGAGTGAGCGGTATCTGATGATAAAATTTTGCTAAATCCAATGTAGTAATAATTTTAGCTGCCGCTACTGCTTCTATCCTCTCCTCCATGTTCGGCAACGGAAAATATTCTGATTT